>RXOD01004117.1:0-28364 GCA_005223375.1 Amoebophrya sp. AT5.2
CCTGCCGCTGCCGCTGCCTCCTTGTTTTCGTGTGCGATCATCTTCATCTCGCGTGCGGTCGCGGTTGCAGTGCATCGCTATGACGTGTATGAACAATATGTCGCATGCTCACGCTGACGCTGTCCATCCATGTTACGATATCGCTTCCTCGTAACTAAGTTGTAAATCAAATGCCAGCACGATCGTGGTCTCGCGGACGATCTCGTATGCTGGTCCCCATCTACCGCTCCAGCGCTGCCATCCGCCCATTTTTTCGGCCCGCCTCCGCGTCCGCGTGAGGGGGTACTAACTTATGCGCACGGGCACCCCTCCTGCTCCTCAAGTCAAACTGTCCCTGCCCCGTAGGAGAAGGTCGGGACGTGCGTGTACGGAACCTTTTTCTTGTAGGGATTGAACATGCAGGAGAGCCAGTCGCAGCAACGAATGCAGCGTTCCTTCACCGGGTACACGCAGCGTTGGAGACAGCGCTTGATCGCTGTGGCGGGACCAGTTGGTAAGTAGCTGAGTGGTAAAGTGTAAGTGGAAGTTTGGGGGGGCTCTTACTTTGGGTTCGGGGTACCCTTTGGTCGCTCGCCCTGAGAAGAGGACTGCAGTACTAGGAGCAAGCGCGGCCTTGGGTTTCTTTGGCTTTCCGCGGTCGGCAGGCCTGGCACCCTTGCACTAGCACCCAACGCCCACAGCGAACATTATCAATAAAGCGCCGCTCTAGATGAAGATGAAGGCGCCCCCTTTTACCCCACTTCAGGCTCCAGCACCAATCTAGATCCTGGCTTCCCGCCATGGCTCCTTCCCTCTAGCTCCCAATGAATAGCTCTAGTGCCGCCTGCCTCTAATCCCCACAATGAATGGGGCATCTCTGAAACCGCTCGGCGCTTGCACCGGGCGGCTTCAGAGCGCCTTAGCGCACTCGCCACACAAGTGGGGACCCATTCATTGCCTAGCAATTACCAGTCGCTTACTGTTACTTACCATGATCTGGTCCCCTCATAATTGCCTGGTAGATCGCCATGAAGCAGCGCGCAAACACCGCCAGGCAGTCCAGAATCGCGAAGCAACATTTTGTGAAAGCGCCCGGCTCGTTGTCGTCCGGAGCGGCGTCGTCACCCATCCTGCTGTTGCCCTAGGATAGCAACGCTCTGCCTCTGCAACGAACGGTGAATCCAAAGAACGGGACCACGAGGCAAAAGACCACGTATTAGAAGGATCGCTGTTCTTCTTCCTGCTCGTTCTTGGAATCACCAGTAGTCAGTTCTCCGTCACCGTCTCTGTTGCACGGCGAACGCACAGAGGACAAAGTCTACTAAATGAACATAAGGAAGAACAGTAAGTCGCCTTTAGAATGATCCGCGTTGGGCGGCATTTTCTCTCTGGCTGCAGCTCGCTGCATCCGTCGACAGAAGCTCCGAGCACCGTCAAATTCAGAGATCCGACCTCGACGTCAAGGGGAGGTGGCGGCAGCACGCTTTCCCATGCATTAGGGAGCGTCAAGTCCAATGATTCAAGTGTGGTCCTTGCAACATTAGAGTTGCCTTTGAATTCGAAATCATCTGCTCGAATGCCTAACACTGTGACTCTCGGGTATAATACTTTTATCTTCAGCCCTCCCAGTGATTTTAAATTGCTTTAGCCCTCCTGTCGCTAGTACCGTTTTCTGCGTGGCGCGGCAAACGCGATCCAATGGTAAATTGTTTTCGGGGACATGGTGGCCCTGATCCTGAACAAGATGGTCGATGGCAAGATTAGGATTCTGAGATTGATTGAAGATGTCGAGAGAATCAATGAAAGAGAGAGAGAAGCAAGTCTTTTGTCTTCCCCTTCCAATTGATCTTCTTATCCCCCGCCGGCGATCACTGCAGGTATCGGGCGTTCCGGCAGTCGATCGCAATCAGGCGATCGAGGTCGTCGCGGGGCCGGTCCGATATCTGCTCCAGGACCGAGTTCGCCCCAGCCGCACCCGCCGCGTGATCCGACAAGTAGAAATTCTTGGCGCCGAACCGGTCGCGCTGTTGCGAATCAATAGATAGTAGAAGATACGGTCAGATTGATAATACAAGAAGAAGAAAAGGAAATGGAAAATAACAAAAGGATCGAGTTTGAGACGACAAGAAAAGAGTTATACGCAGTATGGATCGAGGTGCGTGAACGTTCGATCATGATCCATTTTTATGACGCCTGCCATGCCCATCGGTACGCACGTTTTGTTCCTGAAAACCGTTGTCGGGATGTTAATGCTTCCGCCCTGCCTCGTCGGTCGAAATGGAAACTCTCCCGTGCCGAATGGAAACGCGTTTTTCCGGCCGGCCCGCTCCTTGATTTGGAAGTTCGCGTATCGACCACCCGCCTTCAGTGGTGACGCGGCACCGGAAGACGCGGCTGAGGAATCGTGAAGAAAAATTTGGAATCTTTTTCAACGAAGTACCCTCCTAAAAAAAGTAAGTACACAAAGAACAGTACCATCCACAGATCCTGTGGTTGCGAGGGTCGGCGCGGAGGTGTGCTTATTCAGCATGCGTCGTTGCTCATGGTTGCCGCCTACTTCGTCCTGGGTCTTCGTTTTTGTCGACGGTGCTATTGTGGCCCCACAATTCGTAACATTCGCTGTGCAGCTCGCGAACGAGAGGGTGCGCCCCAGCGGTTGCGGATCCTCTTCTGCTCCCATGGTTCCTGCTACGGGTGCACGGTTCTTTTTTTTCGGCTACGTACTGGTACTGGCACTATCGAGTAGCTAGTAAAGGCAAGGCTGTTGTAGTTGTAGTCGAAAAAGTAAAAGTGTTACAGTGCAAGGACTACCGCGAGGTGGTCGGAGATCGAGTACGTTGGAAGAACTTCGTATGCTGAAAAGCTACAGTTTGTTACACATGATGTTGATGACAGGAGCAGGAGCGGCAGCGGCTGTATAATATCAATGCCAACCTATAGCTATAGGCCTCCTGGCGAAAGTAAAACCCCATATACCATTTCCAGAGCGATGAAGATGTTCTAGAGCAGAGGATCACGAGGACGAAGATAGAGAAGTACGTGTACATCAATGGTCCCCCCACCCCCGATTTCTAACGACTCCCGGCCCCACGACGGGAGCGTCGCAAATCACCAACGTTTGAGTCTCACAGTACGGCACGTTTCAAGATCAGCACGTCCAGACATGAACGACATCGATTGCACAGGACTGCAACGGTCCGCAAGGGCGATGAACTACCCAAGGGCGTTGAGATACCGTGGGGGAACCGACAAAAACACTAAGAAAAACATTGCTCGTGAGTCAGAGTGAGAGTGACGAAGGTCGGCTAGCAGTCTTCATCACGACCGCTCCTTCTGGCTTATTTTATGACCACCACCTTGCAGACGCAGAGGCGCTTGCGGCGCTTCTTCGCGCCGTGTGGACGTAATGGTTTTGAAATTGAAATACTCAAATTCATCTCCATACCCCGGCTCTTTCATCTGCTTTCCGTGCAGCAGCAGCAGCAGCAGCAGCAGCAGCTACAGCTTGCAGTTGAATTATTAATGGTTAATCATGAGGCAAAAATATTTATAGCTGAGTCTGAATCTCTGAACCAAGAAGGAAGTCTTGCGATGAGGCGGGTTCAGGGGATCTACAACGTGGCGTTGCGCTTTGTGCGAGGGCGAAGTTGCGCGGCGTGGTACAGCTTTTATTCATTGTGCGTAGCTGCACCGTCGAACCACTTTTACGTACCAACATCGCGAATGCAAAAATGAATGAGAATGCTCTTTTCCGAAGCAAGTCCGAGTGCACCGACCCAGAGCCAGCACCACCAAGCTGTACGTAAAAAAAAAAAAAATGATCAGTCACAACTCAACCGCTATACAAAATCGACGTCAGCTTCAGCATGCTTTTTTGGACTCAGCAACTGACAGAAGTGCAAGGCATATCGATCATTGTGTGTGGAACGCGTTTGCACTGTGCGTGCGTAGCCGGGCCGTCAGGCTGTATCTTTTCCCTTCCGGCGTGACCGCGTTTCTCTCCGTTCCGCTGACGAAAAATGTTGACGAGACAAAACACAACCCGAGACCCTCCAAAACGAGCTTCATATTGAGCTACGCACAAGATCACGTGACGAGGAGGATCATGTTGCCGTATCTGTGTGACCTCCCCTCGTGCCACTAGTTGCCCTGGCCTTTGTTGTGCTCGCTGCCTCATCCCGCGGGTGCCGCGTCTTCCACCTCATTTTCCGTCGTTTCTGCTTCTTCCTCAGCCGCTTCGCCGTCAGCGGGAACAATCGGTAGTGTCGCGGACGCAATTCTTCCCTCGCCGTTTTCGTCGGTGACCAGCCAGCTGATACTCTGCTGTGGTGGTGGCTCGGGGTTCACGATTTCGATCTCATCCTCGTCCTCGACGTCCTCATCTTGCGGGGCCGTACGTGCATCGACAGGAACGGGATCTTCTGCACGGCCATCCGCATCTACAACCGCCTCTGCCGCCTTCTCGATCGCGACCGCCGCGCTGTTTGGTCGACTCGGGTCGCTCTTGTGTGGCGAGGACCCCGTCATCTGCTCCGACGTCGCCGATGTCCGGCGAGGTAGACTCGTGGATGATGGTGCGGCGGTTGTTCGCCCTTCGATCCGATCGCGAAAGGCGGACACCGACGGTCCTCGGTTCTTCCCGTCGTCCAAGTGATCTTGCTGCAAAACAATTTCAGTGTCGCGACTGGGCGCCGGCTTTGGCTTTGCGGTAGTGGAGTCACGGGAACTGGATGGCCGCGACGACGTCGGCTCGTCTGGGATTATGACAGAAGCCGTGCCGCTCATGGTCGAGGGTAGCTGTAGAGGCCGCGAATTCCGGATAGCGTGCCTCCGTCGTTAACGAACACGGGAATGATTTTTTTAATCTGGTGATAGATGAAACAAGAAATTAAAAATTTCTCTCTCTGTCTAAACGAAGCCATCAAATAGATACCCCCAGCTTTCTTCTCTCCATCCTTTTTTTCCGATCGTTATTTCTCGTCAAACCCCGGTCGACCACATCTCGCCACGTTGCGTTGTACATCGCGACCCCTACCGTGATCAGCGACTGATTCTTCAGCATTGCCTGCCCTATTGTCTCCTCGAACTTCTGCCCCATGCCACGATTGCTCAGCGCCTCCCCCTGCTGTCCGCTAATGCGCAAAACTTCAATCGTGTTGTTCACGGACAGCGCGTCCGCTATGCTGCAGAGCGCATTTACGTCGACGAAATTCCCCTCGATGTTCAGCTCCCTCAGTTTGGTGTTTTTGTTCACCTTCAAGCCCTGCGCGAGCACCTCGGCCTCGCCGGATTGCAGCGTAGAGTTTTGGAGGTGCAGGGTGTCCAGCCACGTGTTGGTGTGGATGGCTTTTACGAGTTTGGGGGCACAGCGAGGCTCGTCGTCGGGGAGCGGCATCTGCACTCCAGCAAAGGACAGTTCGGAGAGCAGCGGATCATTCAAATGGATGCGGTGCACCATCCAAAGCATGAAATTGCTGAACTGGTACTTGGCGTCAACCTTGATAAGAGGGGGCGAGTAGTTGTTGATGTGTCGATCGATCAGATTCAGCTTCAGCATGATGGTCTCCAGATTGATAGAGGATGAGCACTTCCACTTGTTTCGTAAGTGAGTATTTTTTTAGGAAGTACTAGTTTCGATCAAGAAGTCCTTGTCCTAAAAAAACACATATATTTATTTTTTACCTTGAGGTTGAGGCATTCCTCCAGCGTGGTGACCTGGTCTATTTTCGTCCAGTCGCTGAGAACCTGCTTCTCGGACTGAGGGCCGTTAAGGATCTTCGTCAGCTTCTTGATCCAACGCTCGTGCCGCTCTTCGGCCGTTAATTCGTCTTCGTCCGTTTCCGATTCTTCCTCTTCCTCCTCGTCCGGGCGCCACTGGCGGAAATGCCCCATCGACATGAGCACAGCCTTGACGGATTCTGCCGCTTGCCGGAGGTCCTTCCACCGCGGCTCTGCAATCAAGCCTGCGTTCGCGCCGACGCTGTCTCCAGGTGTTGAAGATGCGGACGAGGACGCACCATCAGCTGTCGACGCGCTGCCGCCCGCATCACCCGCCACGGAAAGCTTCGACGACGAATTTCTGTGCGGCGTTGAGGATGCGGCGCCACCCCCTCCGCCGTCGCCGGGAGAGGAGCAAGAAGCACTTCCCGAGCCGTCGCCGCCCTCGGAACGGTCCATTTGGTAGAGGACTTTGCCGATGCGGATGCAGTTACCACCAAACACGCAGTCAAGTTCGCGCTTGTCCCCGCGAACCGTGTCCCACATCAGGTCGCGCATCTTCTCAATCGTCTGCAGAATGTCCGACTCAAACTTGCGCCGCTTGATCAGACTGGTGCTCGTCTGCAGCTTCTCGCTCAAACCGGTGAATTGCTCCTGTAGTAGAGTAGAAGAAGTTCTTTGGGTCGGTCGTTCTCGTTGAAATGAAATCCATGCATATCCATACCCATTTCTGCAAAAGAAAAGGCATTTTCATTGATTTTTGATATTTATTGTACTAGTAGGCCGTCCATGACGCCTGAGATGCGCTCCACGCGGTCTTCGTCGATGACTCCCTTGTATTCGACGACTATGCGCGGTTTTTTCGGCGGCGCTGCCTTGTCCTTCTTCTTTTTCTTTGGCCGCGCCGCAAGCGAGGCGCTGGGTGTTGCATTGACGGCCGCCATTTCGTGCGCGTATGTGTTCTTTCTTGTGGGATAGTGCTGCTTCGCGCGCTTCAAAAGTCGGCGTTCCTTCTACTCTCTCTGCAAACGGGTGAGAAGGTGAGAATGAACGAAAAGCGTCGTGCTTCCTAAAACCATACCAGAATAAATGCAAATGCTCTTGGCTTAGCAGCACCACATCACCCCCTCATTACTCAGTCCACCGGACACTGCAATTCATTGGCGGCCATTGACTGGGAATGTGTGCTCAGGGGCTCGCGCTCGCAGCACTATCGCAAATTTAGTGCTGCTGCCTCCGGCCGCTGCGTCCCGGCGACCGCCCCGCAACACGTTTCCTTTGCGTTCCGGTTTCAGAGAAATCGACCATCTCAAACCTGCTGCATACCGCCAGAACAACAAGCCAGCGTGCTTCTTTTCTTCAAAGTGCGACAGCACCTTTTTCTTTCACGAGACGATTTCGCGGAATTTTTTTTTTTTTTTTTCACAGTGAGGACTCTGGCTCTGCTACAACTTTTGTTTTGCGATCGTGCTCGACTGTGCATCAATTCTTCATCTTCAAAAAGAAACGGCGCTCCCCTGCAACCAGGTCGCGCTGACTGTTTCGTTTCACTTTTCCACCTAAACTAGGTAGCTGTAAGATGCAAGTGCAACGGAATGATCTGAACAATTTGTAGAAGTTGCAAAAAAATGCGAACGTTGTATACGGAGTTTCGGAATGTGCGTAAGGATCAGCTGCCACGACCTCTTCGTTACGAAGTCGAAGACTTCGTCGCCATCGATCTTCAGTCTAGAAGCCCCCCCCTTTTGATTACAGCAGCTCCGCCAGTGGGCTCGCTGCATATTCGTCCGGGAAGTTTTTCTCGAAGCTTTGCACGATCTCGGCCACGAAATCGGGGGCGTAGTCCCTCACCTCCAACAGAAAGTCCGTCAGATCTTCCGGCGAGATTTTGCTTCGCTCCTCCATGTCCTCGGCAAACAGCACCCGGAGCATCTGCACGAACGTCCCCAAGGTGGCGGACGCCCCGATGTTCTTGCGCCAGAATTGATGCAGGAGGATCTGGGCCATCTGGCTGAACTCCGGGTCGATCAGCGACACGTAGATGTACATCGCAATGCGTTCGAAGAGAGCGGACCTGGTGGGGGGGGTACTTAGTTTGGGCTTACTTTATTCATCTTGGTCGAGTTGTTTTTGTTTTTGATGCCAACTTTACAATTTATTATTATTTATGATGAGGGTCCGACCTGCTCGTCGGGGAGGCCGACTCAACTCGTCCAACTGCATTCTGAAACAAGGCGATTGGTCGGAGCACAAGCAATGGAATGCCAGTACCACTCTTCTTCCGCGAGCGAGAAGTCCAGGTCCCTCGTTGCGGCGTAGAGCACCTCGAGGTGAGCTGCATCGAAGTAATCAAGCTCTGCTCCTTCCACGTCCTCTACGAAAGCGCGCGCTATGTCGAATCCGTTCCAGAGCTGCCTTACGCACACCTCGTCGTACGCGCGCGAAGACGGACCCATCACGTAGCTGCACATTTTTAATGAGGAACAATAAATCTTGATCTTCGAACTCGAAGCGCAATCCCAACTATAGCTTATGTTTTAGCATCATCTTGTTCACAGTCTAAATCAAAAACAACAACGAAGAAGTACCTGAGTCGGTGGACCACCATTCCCAAGCGGTTGACACTCATCTCAGCGTCCGCCAGGAGCCGCTGGCGCAAAGGCGCGGGTTGCGTCACGAGTATCTGTTGTCATTAGATGCGTACCCATGGGCATGGTCAGGCTACGGATTTTCCTACGTAGTCGTAGTCTGGCTCCTGCGACGACGAGCGTACACTTCATTCATTCATTCATTTGGCATGGTCCAAAAAAAGGTCTGAGGAATCCTGTTTCTCATCCTGACTAGACGTGCACTCAAAAGCCAAGACGAGCGTACACATATACAACATAAAACAGCGGAGGACGTCCGCGAGAAAAAACATATTTATACCCTAATGTACGCCGGCAGGAGTCGCTCCTTGTAGGCTGGTAAGGGGAGCAAGAATGCCACGTGAGCGAGTCCCGCTTGCAAAACGTTACGAGAATTGGTTGGTATGAACACCGATGTAATGAAGTGAAGCAGGAGCTTCTCAAGCTCTGCTGCACCATCCGCAACGCCGGTAATACCTGTTTTGGACGATGTTGCAGTAACTGCGATGGCCGAACCCGAAGTCGTAGCCGAGCGTTACTAAAAGTTGTGCATTTTTGATTTTGACCACCTCCACCGACCACGAAACTAAAAGCATTAATTATAGCCAAAACAGCAAGTACTCAAGTAGAGCAGCAAGTGGCAAGCGAGTAGCAAGAGCTGGGCCTGGACTTCCCACCATGTATCTTGCGCCAGGTTCCTCATTGGGTGCAACAACGCAAACACTCCCTCCAATGATATTTCCTTCCCATCAGGCGCGTAGCTGCTGTATTGAAAATGATCGGCGGAGAATGACATGATCATCATTTTTTCCGATACTTGTTTAATTCAAAATTTACGTGAGAATGAGATTGGAATTGGATTTGGAGTTCGTTGCTGGAAGACCAACGCCACGCCAACGATAACAATTGCGGCAGCGGCTCGTTCACAACTAGGTAGATGAAGCAACTGCAACATTGTAGATAATGATGAGAGAATACCTTGCGGCTTTGTTGTAGTCGGCGTCTTCTCGTGCGGCCACTATTTGAGTCAGGATTGCCAACCCGTAGGTTCTTACTCGTGGTGATGTGTCCCCGATCGCCAGTTGTGCATAGTAGAGGTACAAGTCGAGGAGCGTCGCATCCTGTGCGTCGGAAATAATTGAAGAATTCCGATGTTGTGGTTGTCGACAAATTTTGTTTGGGCGGACATCGAAACTACCTCCAAGAGGAGAGAGATCAGTAGAAGATCGATGCACTGTATCTATGTAAGAAAGTACTCCGAGCAGCCCCATCTGTGCTTCTATTCCGACGAGAAACGACAGTAGGTGCACGTACACCCCAACCTGCGGAATCTGCGTCTTCAGATGACGCAGCGCACATAGATGCGCCTGCACTGTGTCCGCTGAGAAGGAAAAGACGAAGTCCGCCACGGCTTCTCTCTTCGATCCGACTGCGATTGCGAGCTTTGCGACGTCTGCTAACCCTCCGTCCACCCACAGGTGTTCCGTGATCACGGGATCCGTCTTCGACATCGTCGCGCCAACCCTTTTCAAGAAGTAGCCGATGCCCTCGAACACCGGGCTTTCGTGTGATAATGAGAACAGCGGCTTCACAAAAAGACTGAAAATCTTTGAAAACTCCGGCGGATTCTTGAGACAAACCTCGGCGATGCCGCGAAGCACGCCCTGCCCGCTTAGCGACTCGAGAATGCGAAGCGTGGTCGCCTCGGGAATCTGCTCCACGTGTTCCATGAAGGAGATGACCTGATGTCGTGCGTGTGCGTGTCGATGTGCACGTTCGTTGTGCATGTGATATATGATATCCATCGACCACGGCCTGGGCAATTATACCTGTACGTCTACGTGTACCTAGGTTGTACTTGTAGTCCTAATACGTGGCTAGTAGGAGTAGTAGCGACTTGATTTACCAAATCTTTTCTAGGGTCGATGATTTTGTAGCACTCTGCGTCTAGTGCTTCCGCAAAGATGGGCTTCATGATTGCGAGTGGCGTTTCCCCAGCCACTTCGTCTAGGCTCTTCACGGACGCGCTGGTGGTTAGCCGCGAGCTCTGGCGGAACGCCGTGAGGTTCTTGGATATTGGCTTGATGCTCGCCTCCTTGATGTCCAGCTGCGAAATCTCGAACTGTTGAGAGATGAATTTGATTAAAAAAATATATGGGAAACAAAGTGGTGGCACTGGTATTTATTTAATGAAAAACCAAATGATCCTATTCTGAATCCGGAGGCTGTACGTTGCTGCTGACTGTTCTCGGCTGTCCCCTGCCGGTATGTGCAGCTCTATTCGACGTTCTCGCTGTTGACATCATTGTTTGTTGCTGCGTGGTTTCCTTCTTCGGCACTGGCTCGACGGGTTCGGTCACTTCCTTCGTGATCGATCCGCTTTGCCCCCCGGCCCGCGAGGCCGTCTCGCTCGCTTCGCCGTCTTCCTGCTCCACTAAAGATCCATAGTCGACGGCAACGCGCTTCGTCAAAAACGTGTACAGCTTTTTCACGAGCGCGACGGAAGCCCCCGGCACGTTGTTTATTACCGGGTCAAAATCTGCTTTGCCGATATCCGCCTTTTCCTTCAGAAAGAACTTCAACAGCTGGTCCCAGTTGTCGCGCTTTATCTTCAGTTGCGTCCCGGCCTCGAACGAGTGCATGGTGATTTCCTTCGGGTAGTATCGCGACAGAACCTCGGCGACGAGGAACCCGTTTGCGAAATCTCTCGTGACATTCACGATCGCGAACGAGAGATCGAGGGACTGCAGCCATTTTAGGATCTCGCGCGGAAACCGGACTTGGGGGTCGCTGCCGTCCGTCGGACGGCCCGGAAAATTGCCGGCGGGACGAAGGATGTCCATGCTGGGCGAGATGAGGGTCTGGCGCAAGAATAGGGCAGCAAGTACTTCTCCTACTCACGTCTGTTTGACGCTATTCCAATTCCACCACAAACCAACGGCTACCGCTACGGCGGCTCAGTCGTGGTCTTCTTGCTCCTGGTTACGTACCGTTGCAACGTCGCGCCACCTGCGGAGAGCAGAGCGCAGGACCGCGAGCGCGATACACCGGCCTCGCTGAGCCTGGGTTCGATTCCAAACGACTCCCCACTCTACGTTAGCACATGGTTCAGGTTCTGGTGAGTGCTTCCGCCGCCTCCTGATTCGCCTCCCTTCGACGGTGAGGCTGCTGGAGTCTCATTCTTCTTCTTGTCGTCGCGGCCAGAGTTTCAGTCTGGATTTACTTCTTGTTCTTGATCCTGGAGTTCTTTGTGTCCACTGTCGCGAAGTGAGATGAATCCGAATCGCCTGTGCGTGCGCCTCCGTCGAGCAATTGAAAGTGAGCGTGTCGCTTCAGCGCCCAGCAGCTCTCCCTTGTCGACGACCAGAGTGGCGTGCAAGAGGGGAAGCCTTCCGCTTTTTTCGGGCGTAAACGTAAATGCACCAAGCTTGCGACTCAAAAATACAAGTACTTTCTTTGCTACAACACAAGCCAATGAATGCGATGCCACATCCGACGCGGTTTGCAAGTTGCAAGTGGCAATACGGTTTGCGCTTGCTGTACCCCGGACCCCTGCCATCTCTCCAGCGCTCAGCCACCGACACACTTCCTCTTCATCCTCACTAATGCACTCACTCCCTTATACATTTACTTCTCTGTCGTGCACTCTTTATCGTCGTACCTGAGCAGAAGCTTTCCTTTTGTTCTAGGCGAGGAACTTCTCAAGTTACTGATCGTAGCGCAGCGCCATGGCACCACTGGCAGCCAAGCGGGTGTCTTTGCCTTCTTCCAATTCCAGAGCGCAGCCCACCTCTTTTCATGTTAAAATCGCTTTAAACTGGATAATTTTGGTGACCTTAACTTGATCGCTGCATACCGATGAAAACAAGATGAAACTTCGATTCAGGCCGCTCCTTAAGCTGGATTGCGCCTATGTTGCGATAGTGTTCGTGCAAAAGATAATCGAGACAGGTGAAGATGAGAGTCGTGAAGGAGTGTGGTTTTTCTACTGTGGTATTCCTGAAGCTATCTTCGATACATCTACATTCGGTATGTTGTTGTCTTTCTTGGATTGTACATTCTGCCGCACATACTCCAAGAGAATACCACCGATAGCGATAGAGTTAGCGCATTGGAAGCTCTAGCGTGATTTTAGTGATTGTGATTCATCAAAAATAATCTGACTGTGACTTGCGCGTTCATTGGATTCTAGGACTCGAAACTGTTCTGATTCTGAAACCAAAATTCTGCGTCAGGATTCTTTCCATGTCTTCTCCTTGTTGCAGGAGGAGATAATTCATTGTAACAGTTTGGGTCTGAAATGCTCATGCTGTGGCATTGAAAACTCGTTTTTAAATCACTGCGCAAAATGCGGCTGTGTGAAGTGTGGAACAACTGCCCATGATCAACATCAAGATCAAAGTCAGTGCTTGGATGGCATACCACTTAGATTCAGCTGATCATGTTGACGGCAGCACGTCTACAGCAAAGTTTTCATTCGAACAAGCGCCGCCACCGCCGCTCCCTCACTTCCGCCTGATAAAAACTCCGTCCTCCATTTCTGCAGGGTCGAAATCTCCGAGCGGCTCTGCCAGCAACCTTTTCACGATTGCGGCCGGAACCTTCTTCTCGTCCTCGAAGTTGCCACGCAGATCCAGTACCGCCAGACTCGCCGACGCCGCAGCTGCGTACACGAGGGCCGAAAAAGCCTCGTCCGACCTGTAGGCGATTTCGTTGCTCGACAGGCACAAAAACTGGATGGTCGGGTGCATCGCGACCATCTCGGCGAACCGCAGTGCCCCCAGTTCGCGCACGCGGTTGCCGCCGAGGTCCACCGCCAAAACGTTCAGTAGGGACGTCTCCACCTCGGCGTTGTGCAGATCCGACCCACCGATGGATTCCGCGAGCGCCATCGAGCCAGACTCGGTGATGTTGTTCTCAGAGAGGTTGAGGGAAGATAGCCGCGGCAAGGACTGAATGGAATGGGCAATGCAGACGGCGGAAATGTCCGACATCTGGTTGGCCTGGACGGAAATGTGCACGAGAGTGGAGCCGCACTTGACGAGGGAAGTAAAGCTGTTGATTTCCATTGATTTTCGGGGCGTGAAAGTGAATTCTCTGACTCACGAGAAGATCATGATGTCGGGAAATAAACGTGCGAAATTATTCTGCTCTGCGAAATATTTCAAATAAACATCAAACAATTCTTTTCAACATCATGATCATTATCGAGGACTTACAGATCCACCACCCCAGCGTCTCCCAAATTGTTGTACGCCATGTTAAGGTGTGTGAGCGACGCCAGGTCCAATTTCTCTGCCCCGCCCAGGTCCCAGCTGAGTGGCGAGTGCGACAGAAACAGGTGCTGTATGTCTAGGGACGACACCGAACTTACGCACTCCCCGAGCACCAGCGGATCCACCTGTGGGAAGCATATTCTGTGCTTCGGGTTCGCGTCCGAGTAAATGTCGGAGTGGAACAAATGCACCTCGTCGTTGCCGTACAGGGTGCGGAAGCAGTCGTGCATTCGCTGACTGTTTATGTTGTTCACGTACATCGGTTTCGCCGGAAGGTTCGTCAGCGAGGCAGAAGCAGAGCCCCCTTCCGCTTGTGACGCAGCCGAGTCTCTCCTTGCCTTTTTCTTGACCAGTTTCTCCACCAAATGGCCAAAGATGCCGGCGGGACCACTGCTGTTCACGTGGACCTGCTTGGTGACGGACTTGGTGATTTGCTCCATCTCCACCTCGTTCTGCATCAGGAAGATGGTGCCGTCGTCCTGAATGTGCATCCCATGCTCGACGGGAATCTTCGGAATCACGGAGAGCTGCACTTTCATCGAGACGGGGCAGGCCCGGTAAAAACGCACGATCTCCTTCAGCTCACGCTCGAGCTTGGACCTGGAGAAGATGAAGAGCAGGGCAGCTTTTTTGTATGCTGTACCGGTGCCGGGTTGTTTCCCGCTGACTTGTGGGTCCTACTCTGAGGGAAGGGAAAGGGAAAGGCGGGCGCTCTCCTGGCCGAGTTGTAGCCTACTAGGGATCTCCTTCTCCAGCCGATTTCTCAGGATTACGTAATTTATCGATACAAAGGCATTGCATCTTAGCAAGCGATTCGATAGCCTTTGAGTTTAAGTGACCAAGTTACCTGACTATTATTGGCGGCACGAAAGGCGCGCTGTTTGAGCTTGGCGATCTGCTGACGTCGTATCTTCTGTTCGAGCACATCTCCGCGAAATTTTCCGCCTCTTCTGGTATCTCCATGGCGTGCGTCACCAGCAGGTGCACGTGGCAGTGCGGTATTCCCGGAAAAGTGTGCAGCACGTGCGCGAAAAAGTGCGAGTCGCACTCGCTCAGCACCGTGTTCCCGACGGCCTGGTCTACGTCGACGCGTATTACCGCTGGCGGGAGTGGTTTGCCCGCTGCAGTTGCGGTTGTGAGCGCCTCGATATCGATGCCGTTCAGAACCTTGAGGCTCTTCAGGCCTGCGGCTGCCACGCCGGTGTCGGCGTCGACCTCACCAGCCGAGTTGAGCGCGAATTTTGCCCGTAAGAGCTGGTAGAGCTCGAACGCAGTTCTGGCGCGCAGCTTGGGGCAGTAGCGCACGGTCAACTTCTCAAGGGTCGGGCAAGCGTTTTCGACAGAAAGCTGCTTGCAGAGGACGGCGACGGCAGCGTCGGTGAGAGACGGATTCCGACTGAGATCGAGATCGCGAAGCATCGGCAGTGAGGAGGACGGTGGGAGACCTGAAACGCAGTCGTGATTTTTTCTGCAGTCAATTTCAAATGCAGATGCATCAAACGAGAGCAACACGCACCTGTTACTTCACTCGCGTACCACTGTAGTGCTTTGCAAGAACTCGAACTCATTTCATACCGTCTGCTGGCCTGAAGCACTTGAGCAGGCCGCACAGGCCCCGCACGCCGACGTCTGTTATTGTGTGTCCTTCGAGTTTCAATGGCTGCGTGCTCGGCTCGGGCCAAACGACGTGGGGCCACAGCTTTAGCCTTGACAACAGCCCTAAGCTGAAGTCGTTCCACACAATGTCGCCCGCTAGTATTGCACCTTTCACCTCCCCGCCGGTGGACTGGCCCTTCTTCTCTTCGATGAGCTTGGCAAGCGGAATCCCGTTCACGGTTCGCAGCCGCGTTGAGATCTCGCTCACAGCCGAGAGCAGCAGATTGGCACCGCGGTTGCTGAAGTAGAAGTAGTGTTGATTCGTACTCGTTCTCATGATCGAGATTGTCATTCTTGTTGATTGATTCATTTAAATTTAAAATGCACTTAGTTGGTACATTAGATTACCGAAAGGGAAAACGAAACTAAATCAATGCCGAAAAGCTGCGATCTCAAGTGCATCTCTCGGTTTCGCCACGGCACTCACCTGAGCTTCATGTCTATGAAGTCCAAGTTGTCGAGGTTCGGCAGCGCGAGCAGTGCGTCGCAGATGTAGGCCAGCGTTGCGTCTGACACGCTGTGCTCCTTGATCTGGATGCTCACCAGCTCTGGAAAGTTTGTGCTTGTGACCAGCGAGGCGAACAGGTAGCCGTCGCCCTCGTCGAGGTTCACGTACTGGGCCCCGAACGCGGTCGAGCAGTACACGTTGTTCTCGCCGTTTTGGTTTTCCTCCTCTTCGTCGTCGTTCGCTGCCATTTTTGGAATCGGGATGCCGTGATGGTCGAACGTTAGCTCCGTCATCTTCTGCGCCTCGTCGACCACGACTGGGATCTGGTTCAAGGTTAACAGCGTCGTGTTCTTCTCGAGGAGGCCTATTATGAAGAGGCTGTCCTGCTTGTTCAGACCATTGCCGCGCAAATCGAGGGAAGTGATCGTCGGACTCGTCAACAAGGACTCCAAACACGTTCTCAAAAAGTCAGTGGTGAAGCTCGCAGACGCGGCCTCAGCGGTTTGCAGGACCGCGTTCGTGCCGAGCTTCACCTGCGAGTTCCAGTGGAACCGCTCGATATCATCCAGGTTTTCTGTTGCCGCGTCGAACGGCACCTCCGCTAATGTTTCCAAGCCGCCGCTTACCACGTCGTCGTTCAAAAATTGTCCGGGTCGGTATTTGCACCTCGCCGACTGCGCCCAAATGGCCCGACTCGTGGTTGGCCACTCGTCGCACCGCAAACCCTGCACGAGCTTCTTCAGCCCCAGCATGCAGAGAGAGACCTGCCGGAGCTGCAGCCCGGTGTCCAAAGTAGGAAGCTCGAAGGCGAGCGGCGTGTGACCACCGAGATCGTCAGGATAGAACTGCCCATGGTCCCACTTGCCGCCACTTGCCTCCGGGTAGTAGTACTCCTTGGGGTTCGTCACGCACGGCACGTACACTTGGGGCGCGTAGGTGTCGCACTGCGGGTTTAGGTTTTCGTTTAAGCGAGAAGAGGAAGTCACGGATTGGAAACCCAGTCAGCACCCAGAGGGAGATCGTGCATCAACTACAAAAGCAAAACGAAAACGCCCCCAGTACTAACTTAGTTACACCAGTATGTAAGTAGCTTGAGCATGTTTAGTACCTTTGCCCAACCGTCCACTTGCAGCCCTGCCAGTGTCGCGCCAAACTGCGTAATTGACATGCTCACAAGCGAGTCCTTTGTCACCTGCCCCAGCGCGCTCGTTAGCACCGTAAAATTCGCGAGCCCGGCCGAACTTATCCCCTGCTGCAACTTCATCAGGGAGTCTCGCTCGCCCTCCGAGAACAACTTCGGTATTCTTCTGCTCTGCAGCCACTTGCGGTCTATTCGGATCCGCGAGATCTCCTGCTTGCTGTCCACGTCACGGAAGATGTCGACGAGTGTGTCCAACACGGTTTCCACCCGCTCCAGCCCAAACTCCTTCACGTTCGGCAGCAGTTTCGCGCACTCCACCAGCTCCTTTGCGGTGTTCTGGCTCCGCAGACGGAGGTTGTGCACGAATGGCGGAATGTTGCGGTTGTTGTCGTTTTCCTTCAGGTATGTAGCGAGCTCCAGCTGGGTGGCCGCGATGCGGCTGGACTTCGTGTCGAGAAAGTGGAGCTCCACGTCGTACACAAGCTTGTCGACGAGGCGAAAGCAGTCGAAGACGAAGGGGAGTCGAAGGTCGTCACGACCGCAGGTCAGAGAAAGCACAATGCCGGGATTTTCCGCATCCTCGTTGGAATCGAGCTGGCAAACAACGCCGGGACAACACTCGAGGAGCTGCGTCGAAAGTAGAAGCGAGTGCATTTTTACAGAGTCAGAGATAGATTGATGAAAGTAGCTAGTATGTCAAGAAGTCGCCGTTTTGGTCAAGAAGGCCGATAACGCAAACGCAATCAACGCAGAAATTCTCCAGTAAGTACCAGCAGCAGTGCTCGCTCCGCTGAGTCACCGTCGTAATTCTTGAGTTTTACGTTCCCGAAGATCTGCAGGGTGGGTATTTCGGCGAGGAAGCTTTGCAGGACTTGCCAGTGTTTCCTCTGCAGCCCGAGTTTCTCCTTTATCCACGCTGGTAGCCGACCGTCCGTGCCCCAGTCTGGGGGAACTTCTGAGATGGTGGTAGCCGCGTACCCAGGCAGCTTCAGGTCTATCAGCGACTTTGAAGTGCGCAAGTGCCGCATGATCTGGACCGCGAGACCGTCCATGCCCGGTGGAATCGCAAGCTGGACCTGTGTTCACGTTGAAGAAAGATGAGTCGCGGTCCCCAGAACTTAGAAGAAGTAGTAACAAACTAGTACCTGCGATAGATCGTTCGATTCGAAATCGAAACCGGCATGAAAACGAAATCGAACAAACCGGCGTGAAAAAGAACGCGCACGACCTATGTACCTTTGTGAGTATGTTCCTGCACTCGTGCAGGCAGTTGTTGAGCGCCGGGCAGAAGGACACCGGGTACGCCGTGACCTCCGGAAACTCGTTGGAAAAGGTTGTTTTCGTGCCGCCGAACTTGAAGTCGGTTTTCGAGTTTGGGCATATCACCGCGAGGAGCCAGAAGTACAGCGCGATCTCGCTCTTGATCGGGCTTGCAAAAATTCTGTCCACGTTCAGCTCCGCCATCTGGTCGTCCTTCATTGCCGACACCTTCAGCGGTGATTTTCCGAACGTCGAGATCTTAGGGTGCTTCGCGAGCGCCACGGCAAGGGAGTGCATGACGACCTGCTTCTCCTTCTGAATACCCAAGCAGGCGCGTGTGGAAAAGCTTGCCTGCTCGAGCACCACGTTCTGCGACAAGGCCTTGGCCATGAGCGAAACGCCCTGTAGCGGTTGTCGTGGTTTGAGGTTTGCTGCATTCCTATTCCAATTCCATCATCAGAGGAGGCTGTTATCACTATCTTCTATCACTCGTCAGTCCCCCTTGCTTCAATTCTTTTGAACAACAAATACAAAGCTTTCCAATTCCAATTCGTTCGGATGAAAACTACATTCATACTTACCTCTAGGTCCAGTGGCACCCCGTCTAGGCGGAGTTTGACGAGCGTCTTGCTGTTCAAAATGTATCGGTGGAGTTTGCGGACACCTTCACCGCAGAAGTTGTTTCGGCTCAGATTCAGATCCACCGTGCAGTCGTGCCTCAGAAGCCACTCCTCAAGGAAAACAACATCGTCGTCGTCTAGCCCAGCGTTCTCGAGATTCACCTCGGGCACGTCGTTCTGGCGGAATTTCCGGAAGTCAACGCCGGTACGCTCCTTCTTGCGCACACCCATTCCGTTTACCTGTTGAGCGTCGGACGGAGGATGAGGAAGTATCGAGACCATCCAAAACCGAATCTTCTGAGATGGAGCCGGACTATGCGTTAAGTCAAGCAGAATCAATATCGAAAAGAGAGAGAGAGAGAAACTCCAAACGCCTTCTGAATAATACAGCTCCTGTCGAGTGGGGACAAGTGCTATCAAATAAAGTAGTGTTTGGCCTCGTGCTCGGTGTGAACTGAAAGGGATAGGCTACAAGACTCGCCACCGCACACCAGAATCAATATCGAAAAAGACGACGACGAAAAATATTACGCTTCTGATGACGCAGTTCGCGTTGCCGATCATGGATTGCGCGATCGCTTTTGCGCCGTCTTTCTCTACTTGATTCCTCCTGAGCGAGAGCGTCCTCAGCGAGCTGTTTAGCCGCAAAAAATGCGCCAGGAAAATCGCGCCTACGACCTCAATCCCATAGAGCCCCGAGTGGCCCGTGAAATTGGCCAGATTGAGGTGCTCCACGGTGTTGTCACGGATGGCGCGTGTGTTAACGCCGTTGCAGAACTCGAGCTGGAGATACCGTTTTTTCATCGCCTTGATCAGCCGCCAGCCAAAGGTGGCGTCGAGGTTGTTCCCCCTCAAATCGAGATAGGTAACGGTGTTCAAGGAAAGAACGAGGGAATAGATCGCTGCCTGCTGCAGACGGGACCCAAGAAGGTTGACGCGCTGGAACTCCATCGGCGTGTCGCCTGAGTAGAGAGAGGTTTGCGTAGTTGGAATTTTGGACGAGAACGAATAAATAATTCGGCGATCGTTACTGGAAGAAGCAAGTGTTGTTCTCCTAATATCGTTTTCGCATTCAAAACCACGAGATACCGAAGGACAGATCCAGCGACGGCTTCGGGCGCTCATCCTGGCGCGCTAAGTCGTCCTTTTCTTCCCCCTTAGCCATCAGGCTTGGCTGTATATCGGGAGAACCTTCCATGTTTTAAGGTCGAGCTGCGCTGGTTGATAGCACAACTAAGGGGCGGAACGGTTGTCTTCGTGCGTTCTGCCCGCCGGTGGCCCGTAACACAATCTTGATCTTCCGGGTTCCTTCCGACCGCAAAGGTAAAAGCGGAATCTTCACGACGAGCGCATGAAATCGCACGCCATCTTTTGAAGCTGAACTTCTACTTTTGAGCCTCCCATTCGAATTCGTGCGCGTATATTATACTTGCCGTCGCCACCCCCAGCTTTTAACCTCGGCCTTACTCTTACATCATGGAGGCCTTCCAACTATAGTATGTTGAGTGACGAGTAGTTCTTCGATTTCGAATTTCGATGTAGATGTAGCCAGTAGCTGCGATGCTGCTAATATTTCTGCAACGATGTTGGAGGTACTGGTAGTCGGTCTCGGTTGCGATAACCACGTCATCCATCCGCTTTCCCGCCCTTCTTCCCACGTCCTGGCCCACAGCACACGGTACGACAGCCCCCAACGTCTACTCTACAGCTCAGTGGCGCCCGCCCTCGAAAGTCACTGCTTTAACTTTCCTCACTCTCCACTATCTTTGCCCGCACAGAAGCAAGTAGCAGTACGCTTTTCTCTTTAGCTGCCTCAACGCAACTACCGCATACTTACCCCGCCAACATTCAATCGGACATGCATCGGCGCAGATCAAGTAGTTCAACCTCGTGGATCCACAAAGCTGTTACAGAATCCCTTCGACGACATCGACGCACGGGAAGCCCGAGCCGGGCAATCAGACGACGTATTCGCCATTGTTCCACCGAAACTTCGCGACAACCGGAACGCGAACGCCTCTAAATGGCTACCTACAGGTTGCAGCAGCTGCAAGCTGCATTTTTCCACCCATGATCATTTCAGTAGTTCTGCATAATAATCCACGAAATTCCACCTCGATCTTTTTCAGCTTCGGGCCTACTCCCGCGTCGGACTTGGAGTGCGTTCCAGCATGACTCACGGGAAGAGTCGTGGTGTTGTTTAAAAAAGTTTTGATTTGGAAAAAAGTGCACCAGTCATGACCCTGGACCTACTCGAGTTTTATCTTCCGCGGACGAAGTTGTGTCTACCTCGATCTGGTTCTGGGCCCGGAAGGGAGTTACGGGTATGCGATCCTGGACGATGAACGACATCTGGGTATTACGGTAGTGTATCATTTTCGCGTTTTTAATTTTATCTCATGCATGGGGCAAACTCAAACTACTTCAGTATTTTATCTTCAGGGGGTAGTTTTTCTACTTCATCGTAGAATAATCATCTTGAAGGCGAAAATCCTCGTCCTCCAGCATCGTTCTTTGATGTTTCACTTTCTTTATTCATGATGTCCACCTGTTCCTACTGCGTATCGGCTTCGTGAGGTCGCTGTTGCTCCGGGGAGTCTCCGTCGGTGGGGCGTTCGTACTCCGGATCTGTAGCGAGGACGCCGTCTTCGGGCTGCGCCTCGGATGTTGTCGTTGTCGTTGCCCCCACCGCAGACGCGATCGCAGCCACTGTGGCGGGTGCGACGTCCTGTTCCTGGCAATTAGGACCTGCCACTCCTGAGGCTGCTCCTGCTGCTTCTCCTTGTGCTAGTGCTTCCGGTTCCGCTATAGTGGCAGAAGAGGTCCTTGCGACCGCACTATCGTTTTCATCTTGCGCCCCACCTGATGGTCGGTACCACGGCTCCTGATTCTGTGCGGTGGACTCAGCAGCTTGCGGCCCTGGTGCGGACGCGCTCGTTCCATCGAGCAACGACGCGGCGGTTCCGGTCCCCTCTTTCTGCGAGGAAGAGGTGCTTCGGTCCAGCCCCGTCGTCGGGGGCTCGAGGACCACGGAACCCGAAACACCCGTACTCTCTCGCCGCGGGTCCGCTTTTCTCACAGATGAGCTGATGTTGTCGTCTTTATCGCCGCGGTCCCCTGCTGCCAGCACCGAGGTCCCTGAAGATGTTCGGTACCAGGCCGCATCGTTCTCGCTCGCGCGCAACTGCTCCCCGCGACCGACTGTATCTGCCCCGTGATGATCTCCCACATCGCTAAAAACGGCACTGTCCTTGCTGCTCAGCAGCAAGCTTCTACTGCCGCTCGCGGCAGCGTGCACTTTTCGCAAGGTCGACCGCCTCCGACTCCGTCGCGACTTCCCGGACCCGTCGAGCTCAGCGTTCTTCAGGCGCCGCGCCTCCGACCTTCTGCGTTTCTCTGCGTACCCGGACAAATGGTCACGCTCACGCATGTCCAAATGATCCCTGTAGTCAAACTTGGCATGCTTCAATGACATCGAACGGGAAGTCTCGTTCATAAAGCGCGGAGAGCAATGGAGGTTGTCCAGGTCGTGGCCGCTGTGCTCACCCTCACCCTCGTCCGCCTCACCAGCCGGAATGGGCTGCTTAACGATACCTGAAGACGATGAGAGAAAGGTGGTAGCACGCCAGTACACGTACAAAGTAGAAAGTACGAGTACTAGATGATACAGAAAGAGTGGCCGTGGCGAGATCCTGTGAGGCTAGACGAGTAAGATGAACTGAAAAGTAGCTCTATCTATCTCAACAGGCTGAGCCCTGTGATTGTGGCTATAGACACTGCTTGTTTTCCTTTTCTTTCTGGTTCTACAGATCTCCCTATCAAAGGTTGAGGCGTCCGTGAAAAGCAACAAAGCGCGGACTGGCGACATCCACCAGCACGACCAAGGAGAGTAGTACGCTACGAGTATCAGTACCATTTTTATGTTCCTCTTCTTGCCTCATTCTCAGCAGGTACACCGGAAGGAAGTTCCCCTCGTGTTTCGGTTGGAATGTGCAGGCTGCTACCTCTGCGTCCTCTTTCTCCCTCTTCATTTCCGCAATTCGTGCTTGCGCCGCCTTTTTGAAACCCGTGTGAGTTTTGTAAATCTCCGCGAACTTCTCCTCGCTGGCCTCCGACACGTTTGCGCAGCGCTTTCTCCGCCTCTCGTCCTCCTGTGCCCGCAGCTTTGTCTGCTCGTCGAACGAAAGTTGCTTCTTCAGCTTTAGCTGCGCCGCCACCCAGGACTCCATGCTTGACAAAAAGGTTCCCCCTTTGTGGCCCGAGTCCTGCAAAATCAGGGTCGTGCCCTGGCTCGTGCGCGGCTTACTGGCCTCTTCTCTCGCGTGCTCGACCTCCTGCTGCTCTTTCTCCTCACGCTGCTGCATGCGCTTCTGAATCTTGTTCTTGTAGGAATCGCGCTGCGACGCGAGCCACTCCTGACTCGAAGTTGTCACCCTACTTGTTCTCGCGTCCTTTGCACCCGCGACCTCCGCAGGTGTTGTGTAGGTGCCGAAGTAGCTCCCGCGCTCCTGTGAAGTCAGCTTCGCACCCCTCGACCCCAATTGCGGATCGTCGGCGGCGCCGCGGGGCGTTAGGGACAGTTTTCGCCCCCTGCCTTGCTGGGTAAGCCGGAGGTCCGGTTTGAAGGTTAGCTCGGGGTTTAACTGGGTCGGCGAGGTCGCGAGCATCACCTTGTGCCGATTGGTCGCGGCCCGGATAGGCCGCTGACGCGGACGCTCGCGAAGGTCGGCCAGGCGCCGCAGGTATTCGGGATCGATTTCGCGCTTGACCACCAGCGTCGATGGCGGGGCGCCCCTCGACATTCGGGTAGTGCTGTTCGCGGCGGTCTGCGTCTGTCCTCCGGGTCCTGCAGCTGTGCTGCTTCGCTTCACGAAGTCAGCGGCCGAAATCACCTCTTTACTCAGGAGCGACGACGGGAGAAGTTCTGGCGATCTTGCTTGCGCTCGATCCACAACTCCCCCGACGTTTGTGTGAGGTGAGCACGTTGTTGTAGTTGATGTCATCTGCTGTAAGTTTAGGAGCGCGCGTTCGCGGGCCTTGGCTCTCTCCAAGTTCTCACTGGTGTAGCCGATGAGACGGATCCCGATGTTTCGGATGCGCTCCATCTCATTAGAGCTCGCCTTACCACTGGAAATTTTATCGGCGATCCAGCGGAGATTTTGCCGCCCAATCAGCTTCCCGACAGGGTCTTCTTTATGCGGTTTCTTCGCGTTCTTCTCAATCGCGGCTTCATCGTCGCGGTTGCCCGCCGCAGATGTGAAACTGTTGTTCTCTTTTGCTTCGTTGTTCTCCTCTGCTTCGTTGTTCTCCTTTGCTTCGTTGTTCTCCTTTGCTTCTTCTTCTTCTTGTCCTCGTAGAAGTTTTCCATCATCCACCTCCGCGGCCGCTTGCGGGGGTTCTTGCGTCTTTTCATCTACCACTTCCAACTCCGTCATCAGCGTGGTTAGCCGTGCGAGTTCCTCCGCGCCTATTTGCTTTTGTTCGAGCTTCGCCAAAAGGTTGCGCATCCTGTCCTGCACGTCGTCGACTAGGACCGTATTGTTCCTCACCAGCTTCGGTGTAGCTTCGTTTTGACCAGCGGGAGCCGCCAGCGCTGCATCTCCCGGCGGAGGAGGAGAGTCGGCGCCAGTCTCCTGCTCGGTTGCGGGGGACAAAGGAACCATGGAGTTCGCCTGTTCTTGGGCGGCGGTGTTAGTGTCTTCAGGTTCAGATTTCTCAGGTAATGGTAATAGAGTATCGCTTTTGATGTTTTCATCTTCTGCTGCTGACGTCGCAGGAAGCATGCGACGAGCCGCAATGATTGCTGCAATCGGCGCCTGCATTCCCATTCGACGTATTCCGACGTCTGACCTCGGCGTCGCCGTCGGCGGGTTCACCTTCTCATCCGGAGCTGCGGCAAATCCGTCTCCTTCAGGCTCTTCTTCGCCCGGTGAACTCATTTCTTTGCTTGACGTGCAGCGTCTACTATTTCGTTGATGTTATCTTCGTACAAAACTGGTTGCGCTCGGGGATGATGCTGAAAAACTGCAGCCGCTTTTGTGGAGGTAGCGGTATGGATTCGTATTCGATGAGAGGACTGGAACCGGCGTAGTTCTTCCTGGTTCGTCGAACTGCTCCACTGCTTCTTTATATTTCTTCTTGCGTTGTTTGCGTTTCTTTGTACAGTACAGGTGCTACATCGTACTCGTATACTGTTGGGTTAGGTCGACGAGGAGGTCCTTGAGGTAGTCTATATCAATCTCGGCGTAGTCCTTGTGCGCCAGCTCGTCGTTAATCAACTCCAGGACCTCGTCCATGGAATCGACCATAGCGTCGCCCAGCCGCTCGATGATCTCATGCTCCACTTTATGCCTCACGTAGCTCTTCTGGATGGTTTTGTCGTTGTGCGTCGCGGCCATAAAACCGATGACGAACGCGAAGAGAAACCGGAGAAACACCCGGATATTCGGTACCTCGGCCAAAAACGCCAGCGGCCCGCTATCCGAGGAAGCAGAGCTGCGGCGTCCGGATTTGCCCCACATTTTGGCTAACGCGATCAAGACGATGAAACTCGACGAGAAGCGGAAACTTATTGTTGGCTGTGAGTGGTACTGAACTATAACTACTACGGGGAGGAGTGCAAAAAGCGTTGCTAAAGTCGTGCATTTGTACAGAGGTGCATGAGCATGCAGCGATCATCTTCATGATGGGGCTGTTCTAGATTCTTCTCAGGTGGAATAGTGCGATGACTGGTGGGGGTATTGAAGCATCACATTGGGGTAGCGACAACATGGGGAATCGGATACTTAAACTGCCCGACGATGCGAGGACCGTCTTCCACAACTTAGTGCGACGGTCGCGACGACTGCAGCGATTGCTCCAACGAACTCATTGGCGAAGTCGAAGTCTCAACGAAAGCAGAAATATCAACGAAGTGCGTTCGTACAACGACCACGGACGTGCGTCAATATTACGCTCTTGACGACGATTACGCACAATATTGGCTCGCGCTACGAGTACGACAGCAAATCCATGATGGTTTTCTCAGAAGAACCTTCAGCTTCATCATGTTTGTGGCAACGTGCATTTCTATCGCACTTCCTTGGACAGCAGTTGCAGAAGCGGACAACTTTATTTTGCGCCGCGCAGATGAACAGCCACACCCACAACTTACTTTGCTGCTGCCGTGCAACACAGGGCAGCGCGCGACGCGGTCGCTTCGAGTCCGTATATTAGCTTCAAGTAAAAGTAGATGTAGAAGTACGAGGACTACGGGGTAGGTTCATCGATTGAAGATAGTCACTTGTGGTCCGGACATCGAAATGCAATGATTTTCGTCTTCATTTTGGCGCCACAAGGCCCTCGATGCCGAGAAACCGTTTTCTGTCGGCGTCGCGCAGCATCGGATATTCCTTCTCGACAGCCCCAGGCGGAATTCCACCGTACACATGCGGACATACCCACTTCGACGTTTCCCAGTCTTCGCTCACCTGGATGATGTTGTAGGAATTTCATTCATATCGATAGGACGTAGCTCCGATCGAATGGAGCTCGAAGCAGGAAGGAAAAGAGCGATGCGTGTAAAGTAAGAACCACAACCACCATCGATTTCCACGATCTGCACCTGCTTGTCTCCGACCGGCAGAGGCGGTTCGTCTCGCGTCACTATTCCGTAGGCCTTCCGCAGCTTCTTGCGGCTAAACTGCAGACAGACCCAGTTGTCCGGCGAGTCCTGATAAAAGTGGTTCGCAGTCTGCAGCAGTCTTGCTGGCACCGCGGTCGCGTGCGTGTAGCCACCGTCTTTTTCGAATGTCGGCGGGAAATAGGCCTCCTGTTTTGCCTTCACCGTGTTCCACAGGCCCACCTCCGTCATGTGGAACAGAGTGTCGATCGGCTCGGCGGGACACTGAAGCTGTTGGTGGCCCTTTTCGTGTCCGTCTGCGACTTCTGCCCGTCCACCGGCGTGGAGCTCAGCAAGCTTGGCAGACACCTGCGAATTCTCTTCGCTGTCGTCCTCCCGCAGGCAACGGTCGGGGCGGAAGGCGGGCAAGCACACGGGGATGTACTCGGTGTCCACGGGAAACGTTGGCCGAAAACGCGTGCTCTTCGAAATGAAAGCTGTCTTTCCAGCCGGACAACGGATTTCCTTCGAAGTGCTTGCGCCAGCGTCATCCACGAGCAATACCAGTTCACCCTTCTGCACGCAGATCCACTCGTCGTACAGAAGTGTCAGCCAAGGCTCGGCGGTGCCGGCCTTAGCAGCCACGCTGGCGATGGAGATGCGGTCTTCCTTGGTGGCGACATTACCTGCGAGCTCGTCGATCGCCAGCTGCCCGGGAATGTCGACCACTCGCTGCTTTGATCCCACGATCGAAACCGGCATTGGGAACCCTGGGATCGAAGTCAAGTGTGAATTGAAATGAGCCCCACGTACAAATTCAAAATAAACGCTTTAGCAAGTTCGTTGTAGAGCAGTAGAGTGAGACTCAGAGTCCTCAGACCATGACCAAGAAAACGAAAATAAAAGAATGAAGTCAGCCGAAAAAAGACCGAAAGGAGCTAAACTAGCGAATGAATGAGCATGAGGCTGAGGCAATTTCCAAGTTATCCAAATTCATTCGAAGGATTTGTTCAGCAAAAACCAATCAGATCTGGACGCACGAGGCGATCCGATCACTTGTAAGGTCCTCACGTAGCGCGAATCTGATTGCTCACGAAAGCCATGCTCGGTGCTGTGGCAAGAACGGATCGGAACATGAGTACAGACGAGGCATGGGTGAACGGCAATGTCCATTGTTCCCACCGTCCATCCGTGACGGTGACCTCTGCGCAAGAGCCAGTATGCAAATCTTGGGTCACTTCTCGTGCGGCTCTCGTATTGCCGTAGAAGGCAAACCGACTTCTACTGTTACTGCAGGAAACTACAGTGCGCCGGTGGGCGCCGCTTGATGTGAGCCTTTTACTTGTGCATTTTCGTATTTCATCGTCGTATCACTATCAAACAGCAGAATACTTCATCGTCGTATCAACCACCAGAATACTACTTTTACTTTACTCCTCCATCACTCAACGCTTCATGCACTTCCTTCACATCACGCTCACGCCTTGTTCTGTTCCCCCGACACTCGGTTTGTTCGTTCCTCCGACGTCGACGTTCCCACTTGCACCGCCTGCCGCCAGCTCGTCAAATGCGTCCAGGGCATCTGTCGCGATTCCGAATCTCTCCCGCACGTCCCGTGCGAGAATCTCGATTTTCTCAGCGTCAAGCGCGGCCAGCTGCGGCAGCGCGCTCACGTCGAAAAGCAATTTGAGTCGTGCCGCGCACTCGGTCTCTCGATACGGCACTGCCAGCCAGGGCATCTGCTGGAAAAACTTCGCAAACTCCACGCTGTTCTCGTCGAAGGAGACGTACACAATCTGCAGCGCTCCCTCCCCGCGGCATTTCTGGATCGCCTTGTAGTGGTCCGCAAGCTGCTTCACAAACAGCTTGCAAATCGGGTTCCAGTTGGCGGCAAAGAGAAAAAACACCTTCTTGTAGGAGAATACGTCGGCGCGAGAGAAGGCGCGGCCGCGATTGTCCTGGAAGCGGATGTCACTCCAAGACTCCACAGGAAAGGGGCCGCCGTTGACATGGTGCGGCACGGCGCCAGGAGTGGCTGG
>RXOD01004118.1:0-28295 GCA_005223375.1 Amoebophrya sp. AT5.2
AGAAGGCTGTCGGTCGTTCCATCTACCGTCGGTGTCCTATCGCTGAGTAAATTTCCGCCATAGGAACAAGCTGCCAGCGGTCCTTCTTAGTCGGGCACTTTTCAACCGGTAACGGAGAGCCACAGCCAGTCCCTCACCGTCCTGATCCCGCTGGAGGACGTGCCCGCCGACGCGGGGATGCTCGAGATGCTGCCGGGCACGCACCGGTTGAGCCGGAGCGACCTGCCCGACCTGGCGCGCTCGGACACCGCGGTGGACAAGGAGGGCTTTCTGGCGCGGTTCCTGCGCGCGTTTCGGCTGTGCTGCGCGGTGCGGGGGAGCGTGACGCCGAGCGACGTGGAAACCGCGGTCGCAGACCTCGTGGACGAACACAAAAAGGGGGGTGGAAATGTTAAGAACAGTTGTGCAGGACGAAAAGTGGAAGATGCTGGAGAACAAACTGAGGCTGACGACGAGAAGAAGCGGCCACTTTCCACCGAAGAGCGGTTCGACGCGGAGGTCGCGCAGGCGGAGCGGGAGAAGAAGCGGAGGACGTGGACAGCGGGAGACGTGCTGATCTACGACTCGCGCCTCGTGAAGCGGGGGGGCGAAAGCACGAACATCACGCGGATGGCGCCCACAATCATGATCCGCTACGAGCGCTGGGACTCGCGCCGCATCGGCCAATGGTACCTGCACGGGCACCGAATACGGGGGCAGCGCTGGAAGCGCTTCTGCGGCTGGTACCTGGAGCGCGTCTTCCAGGTCTACCGAGCAGTCTGATTGAATTGTACCCATGCTGATTTTTGAGCGATGCGGTTTTTACGCAGGGGTCCTCTGACTATCCGCAGTTGCGAACAAATGTCAACAGAGGGACCTCTGGGAGGTGGGGCAGGGTCGGGGTCGTAGGTAGAAGGTGCATGATAGAAGTCGCCACTATTTGGGACTCGCTTCCGCCACGTCTGTCTGCCGAAGGACCAGGACCATCGCCGCTTCTATTGTGACCGAGGACACTGATCTGGCTCATCGACGTTTCGATAGCGCTTTGCTCGAAGAAAGCGGAACTGACGGGCAAGCGCTGTTCCTATGGAGAGCTGTCGCGGAGCTCGGTTCTGAGCTGTCTCGTCGTGGTTCTTGTCGCATGAGCAACTGCCTTGTGCCCGCGTAAGCATTTTCGCTCAGGACGGCGACACATCTGTGCAGACAAAGGTGCCTGCTGTCGTCCCTCTACGTGCCAGTGTTGGTTTAAACAAGTATGTGTTGCTGTTCTACTTCGTGCAGGAGAGATATCGTTTCGTCGTGTTTGATGAAATCCGAACATCATCGCTGTCTTTGTCGTTCGTCGATACGAAGACGAGAGATACACTGCATCTTCAATGATCTGGTATAGCGCAATTTGATGATCACATTGATTTTTGACAACCGCTTTACCATCGTATCGCCTCTAATTGTGCTTCGTAAACATCATCACGCGGGTAGTAGAAAAAGAAATGTAAAGGAGCCGAAAAGACAAGAGCCTGATTATTCGCAAGGCAGACCACGCCGCAGCTTAGTTATTATACGCAAAACGAGAACGACAACTCCACTGGCTGCGGGGACCCCCGCGCCCCAACCTGCCCAACAAGAAGTCATCGTCTACTAGTGCTCGAGAGAATGGACCGCCGGATCTCGGTAGTGGTTCGGTATCGGGATTATCGCAACCTCGAGACGGATCCGGAGACCTGGCGCCTCACGGACAGCGAAGTGTTTGACAACCACAACCCGCAGCAGCAATGGACCTACGACCGCGTGTATGGCCCAAAGTCCGACACGCGCCAGATCTTCGACCGGCACGTGAAGGAAATTGTATTCATTGTCGGGCTCTTCTTCCTTGTGATCGATTTTTTAGATATTCATCACACTCTGAGCGAGCGAGAATCCAAGTCATGCGTTTGTTTTCTATGTCTGCGTTTCATTCTCATTCATCTACCTTTTACCGATGCATGGACGCGCGCCATGAATCTTCTGGGATCGCTGCATCGCCTCTCTACGCAGGTCCACAGCTGTCTCGAGGGCGTGAATGGCACCGTGTTCGCGTACGGGCAAACTGCGAGTGGGAAGACCTTCACCATGCATGGCGACCAGAAGCGGCACGGCATTATCCCTTATGCTGTGCTGCAGATGTTCTCCCTGATGGAGCAGCACCCCGACCTCGACTACCTCCTGACCGTCTCCTATCTCGAGATTTACAACGAGAACATTTTGGATTTGCTCTCCGGACCCGAGGGGGGGGCGACCAGCATCCGTTTGTTTGACCGGCCCGACGGCAGCCTGGACATCCGCGGGCTTACCGAGGTGCGCATCGGCAATGAGCGGGGCAGCGCGGAGGTGTTCTTAAGCCTCCAAAAAAACTCAATCGACTAGAAGCCTTAAGGCGGGCCTATATGATGGCGGTGGACAGTGGTACTGGTGAGAATCATCTTTCCCCGGAGGTGAAAGGGGCGGGGGTGGCTGGGATCAGTCCAATACAACCGGTTTAGATGGGGGGTGGCCTAGAGGGGTCCTCTGGGGTGTCGGGGTTGGCAGCCTTGAGCCATTTGTCACAGCCGCTGCGAGCAGTCATATATTCTGTAGGCGTTTCCTCATATCTGTAGACCTGTTTCGCTCTCTGGAAGTGCCCCGGAGTGTCTTTCCACGAGCTGCACCTTGTCGGCTTGAGGCGATCTTGAGTTTTTCGGAGCTCTAATGTTCGAGTGCCTCACCCGGGGCGAGAAGAAGCGGCACACCGGCGAGACGCGCATGAACGAGCGCAGCTCGCGTTCGCATACCATTTTCCGGATTCAGCTGGAGAGCCGCGGGGACGAGGACAAGGTGTTTAGCAGCGTGTTGCACCTGGTGGACCTCGCCGGCAGCGAGGGACTGAAGCGCACGGGCGCGACGGGCGAGCGCCGCGTGGAGGGCGCCAACATCAACCGCTCGCTGCTGTCTTTGACAAAAGTGATCAACCAGCTGAGCGCGGAAACGAGCAGCAGTGCGCGCGGGGGGAACCAGTTCGTGGGCTTCCGCGAGTCGCAGCTCACGCGGATCCTGCAGACGAGCCTAGGCGGCAACGCGCAGACGATCATCATCGCGGCGGTCAGCGGGGCGCCGGGAAACTACCCCGAAACGAAGTCGACCCTCGAGTTCGCGGCGCGGGCAAAGACAATCAAAAACAAGGTGAAGGTGAACGTGTACCAGTCGCCGGAAGAAGTGCTGAAAGCCGCCATGCTACAAATCGAGCAGCTGAAAAAGCAGCTGCTGGAACTGAAGGGTACCGGGGGCGGGGGCGTGCCAAAGCTGGACATGATCGCAACGGAAAACGATCAACTGAAGACGCAGAAGGAACAAATATTAAAGGAAAAGCTCACGCTGGAAGAAAAAATCGCCGAGATGCAGGCGAACATTCCGAAGATCCTGCAGGCAAGGCCAGAGCAAATGACCACGCCGAGGAAAATGAAAGAACCAAACAGAAGACACACAACCTTCGTCGCAGGAGCAGGAAGAGGAGAAATGAACGGGTTCTCGCCGGTATCAACGATGAAACGAGCAGCTACAAACATGCTTTCTTAGGTCTACATTTTTTGCGATACCAAACTAGCGAACTTGTGCTTTCGTTCACTGTTTTCTCGTTCTTGGCAAGTTGCCCTGAATCATCAAATTTTCTTCGTTCCTATCGGACCTGAAAAGAAACTGACGTGGCCACAGGTTTCCAGCATGGCGAAGAAGCCGTTGGAGCCTCTTGGGGACCTCGGGCTGAAGTTGCCGGCTGCGCTTCAGAAGAAGAAGAAGACGGTCCGTCTTGCTCCCGTCGCCGAGGACGACGCCTCCATGGAAGAGGACGCTGGTGCTGCTGACAGCGGCTCGCTGAGTCCCGTCTTCGGCCCCCGCGGTTCTTCTAGAGCCGCGCAGCTTCTCGAGCAGGAGGTCGAGGCGCTGCGCGGCGAGAAGAAGCAGCTGCAGCAGAAGAACGCCGAGCTCGCGAAGACCGTCGACCAGCTGCGGCAGGAGCGGGAGAGTAGCCACCTGTCCCGCGACGAGGAACACAACTCCCTGCTGTCGCAGCTGCAGCACCTGCAGGAGAACGAAAAGGCCAAGGAGAAGACGGCGCGGGAGCTGAAGACGCGGGTGAAATGGCTCGAGACCGTGAACAAGCAGCTGGAGCAAAGCAGCGCGGAGTTGGAGCGGGAAGTGGAGGAGCAGAAGAGCAAGATCTACGACCTCGAGTGCGCTCTTGGGGTCGAGAAGGAAAAAGCGAGGGAGCGCGAACTTGAACTCACCCGCCTCGCGGACGCGGAAACCACCATGCGCAACCAAATGGGACGCCTGGGAAGGGACCTGAACGGTACCTACTATAATATCTGTACATGATGATGTAGAAGTAGATGATGTACTACTTCTCGAAACTGATGAATGAATGTAACAGCAAGCAGTTGTGGTTTCATCGACCGACTTAACGAGAAGAAGTAAAAAATCTACTGCTCAGCTGCGAAGCAGACGACGGAGAGCGAGCGGCTCCGGACGCGGTCTGTGGAGGAGGCGCTGGAGCGTGAGAAGGCGCGGAAGCGGGCTCGCGAGGAATCCGCGGAGCGGGAGCGCCCGGGATCCCGGAAGCAGCAGCGGCTGATGCCGGGTACATCAGAGCAAGTGGAGTCCCCCGCGTCCTCCTGGTGTTCCCCGCACTTCGGCGCAGTAGAAGAGGACCACCGCCAGCAGCGCGGCTACGCGCCCTCTTCCTCGTCGTCGTCAAGGTACCAGATCCGGGGTCCCGACCACAACCGCTCCCCGAAGGGAAGGGATCCGGGGACGTCGGCTGCTGTACTACAACTCGGGCGCGAGGAGTTCGAAAAAGCGGTGATTGCAGAGCAGCAGGCGCTGCTGTCACAGGCGGTCGCGGAGAAGGAGGCGGAGCTGTCGCGGAAGCTGGCCGCCGTCGAGCGAGAGATTGGGAAGGAGTGGGGCGGAAAGGTGGCGCCCCTGAACCGCGAGATCTCGGCGCTGCAAGCAGAAAAGACGCGGCTGGAGGAGGAAGCGGAAGGGCTGAAGCGGCGGGTAGAGGAGGGAGAGGCGGCTGTGGCAAAGCGAGTGCAAGCGCTGGAGGCCGAGCGCGACGATATCCTGCGGGAAATCGGGACCAAAACGGCGGCGGCGGAGAAAATGGCCGAAGAAGTTCGCGCGAAGGAAAAGAGCCGCGCAGAGCTGGCGGAAAAGGTGGAGGGCCTGCGCGCCGAAATGCAGAAGCTGCGGGAAGAGCAGGAACGGGTGCTGGGAGAGAAAGACGCAGCCGCAGAAGAAATCGTGAAGAGCTGCGAGCAAGTGTCGGCGGAACTGGAGGCGGAATTGAAGGAGCAAGCCGAGAAAATTTCCGCGCTGGAATCAGAAGTGGTCTCCACGCAGCGAGCCCGGGACGCAGCCGAGGAGGAAAGCAGGCAATTACGAGAAGCTGCGTCAACAGCTTCAGCAGCAAGTACCGACCCGACAACAGTAGCGCAGTTGCAGCAGGCGGAAGCGGAGGCAGCGAAGCTGCGGGAGGCTGAGGCCGCGCTGCAGGCGCAGCTGGCGTGCTACCAGAGCCAGATTGCGGACGGCCGCGCGGCGCAGACCCGCGCGGAGGAGCTCGAGCGCGAGCTGGCGAAAACGCGCGCGCGCGCAGGCGACCGCGACGCTCTGCTGCAGCGGCTGGAGACCGAACAAGAAGGTCGCGCGAAGGCGCTGCAGCTTGCGGAGGGGAGCCGAAGCAAGGCGGAGCGGGAACTGGTCGCGCTGCGCGCGGAGGCGGAAACGCTGCGAGCCAGAAACGCGGAGGAGGTCGGGAAACTGCAGGCGCAGCTGCTCGCCGCGGAACAGCAAAAGCAAACGGAGGCGGCTTCGGAAGGGGAGTTCGTGCTGCAGCTGCAGAAGCAGGTCGCGAAGTCCGCACAGGAGCTCCGGGACCTGGAGCAGAGGCTCGAGGAGGCGGGGACCGCGCGAGGAAAGGCGGAGGAGCAGCAGAAAAAGCTGGAGGACGAGCTAGAAAAGGAGGAGAAGGAGAGAATCGAGGTAGCGACGGAGGCCGAGAAACTTCTGGAGGAGAACGCGCGGCTCGAGGCAGAGGCGGAGGAGTTAAAGGCCCAAAAACAAAAGTGGGAGCGGACGGCGGAGGAGCGCGCGAAGATGATGGACGAACGAGAACAACTCGAGCAGAACCTCCAGACAGTGGAGGAGCAGCTGGAAGTGATCAAGAAGGCCCGTGACGACGCTATGGACAGCTTTTGTTCCACTTATTATATCTTAACAGCTATTGAAAAAATGCAATCCAGAGTAGGTCCTAGTGACGAAAACGGGCGATAAGCGAGGCTATGGAGGGTTCCAGGGTGGGCGCAGATGCCGGAGCTCTTCGTCTCGTATGCGTCTCGTGCATGCCAGAGGGAATGGCCTCGCCCATCCCCTTCCTCGGTGCTGCTCCACCTCGATCCTCCTGTGGCGTAGAGCAGTAGAAGAACACCGCCCCATTACAGCAGGCGAAAAAAATATTCGCCACCAACCTTGATTGCTTTTTTGTATTAAGTTGAAAATTTATAAGTCGAAGAGCTCGCCATAGACGCGCTCGCGGAAATCGCCCGGCGCAACGGCGAGATCTGCTCGCTGCAGGGGACGCTGAGCAGCGAAAGCCAGAAGGCAGAAAAGCTGCTGTCCGAGAATGGCAAGCTCAAGATCGACCTGAAGCAGAGCGAAAAGTTGCTGCTCGACGTGCGCACCAACATCGAGGGCGAACGAGGCGAGTGGTCGGAGAAGCAGAAGAAGCTCGCCGACGAGGCGGCCGAGCTGGAGAAGCGGTTCCGGCAGCTGCAGACGGATGCGGACGCGGCGAAAACCTTGAAGGACGAGGTGCAGGAGCAGGCGAAACGCAAGAGCGAGAAAATGGTGGAGCTGGAAAACGAAAAGGAAAAGTGGAAACTCGCGTGCGAGCAGGCGCAGGCAGAGACGGGAGGACTGCAAAAACGACTGGCGGAGGCGCAACAGCTGAAGACCGGGTTTGTGGAGGTGGAGGGAGAGCTGGCGCGCAGTCGCGCGGAGGGCCAGGACGCCCGGTTCGAGCTGAACGCGCTCGTCCGCGAGCGCGACCAGTTTTCGCGGGCGGCGGAGACGATGGAAGTAGAGCTGCGGGAGGAACGCGAACGGAGGGCCGACCTGGAGCAGCGCCTGGAGGACCTGGAGAAGCTGCGCGAAGACGCCATCGAACTCAACCAGATGGTGCTCAAGGTATTTTCTAATTTTGAAAAAAATAAGTTGCAGGAGTGGTGTGCTAAATTGAAACAATAAACTACCTCGCGCGGAGGTGGACCACCACCACCACAGCCACGGATCCGATGACCCATCTTCCATGGTAGCTGCGTGCGCGGATGGATTTAGCGCTTGCACTGCTCGCCCAGATCCGGGCGGCGATTTCTCGATCCCTGATGTAGCACGCAAAGCATCGATCATGATCCCAGAGGTTTTCGCCACGACAATCAACCGATCTTCCAATATCCTAGGTAGATTGAATAAGAAAGTAGCCATCAAAACGAAAATAACCAACACCTTAGGTCGGTGAGGAGCGCGCGAAGCTGACTGGCGACTTGCAGGCGGCCGAGGCGGCACGCGATGCGGCGCGGCGGCGGATCGACGAGCTGGAGCGGGAGATGGACCGCGTGAAGCGGCAGCACGTGGAGGACTGGCTCGGCTCGTCCTCTACGATCACGCAGGACAGCAATCCCTCGGGCGGCCTGGGTTCCGGCGCCGCGCGCGACTTGCTGCAAGCCCAGCAGGCGCAGGTCGAGGAGCTCCGGCGGCAGCTGCTGACAAGCGAGGAGGCGCAAGAGCGTTTGGAGGAGCAGCTGCGCTCCGCGCACATGGAGGTGAAGCGGCGGGAAATCGAGCTGAACTCCGTGAAGGAGCGGATTGCGGCGTTGGAGGGAAGTGGCGGCGGGTCTTCGGCCGGGACCGCGTCGGGAGCAGATGGCGAGGAGCTGGCGACGGAGCGGCGGCTGCGGGAGCGGCAGCACGTGGAGGTGGAGCGGCTGCGGCGGGAGAACGCGACGCTGAAAAGCAGCTTCCGCGAAGCGAGCCGCGAGGTGAACGACGCGGGGGTGAAAAACGAACAGCTTCTGTTCTACAAGGGGGAGAGCCTGCGGAAAGACAAGCTGATCGCGGAGCTGCGGCGGGAAATGGACGCGCTGCGGGTCGCGCAGGCGGGACAAAAGGCGCAGCGCGAAAGCGTGCTGCAGGGACACACCGACATGCGCAGCCTCGTGCAGGCAAGTGGAACCAGGAGAGACAGCATCAACAAAGAAAGCTGCGCACAGCAGTAAGCAATGCTGTCACGGGTGTACGATTGATACGATCAGAATATACAAAACGTAATGACCGACCGGGAAGCACCGATCTCGGAGACCATAGCGGAGCAGGAGAGGCCTTCGACGTTCCACATCTCCTATATGGTGTAGAGCCACCAAGAATGTATGACGAATGTATTTTTTATCGATCCTCACCGATTTTTTGCATTCGCATGCCGGCTGAGAGGCACGAAAGGTCCGTTCTGAATCACAGACCCATAGAAACAGGAAAACAGAGTGTCTGCGAAGTAGTTTGATACGCCTAATGTATTACGGAAAACAGAGAAATAGTCCGATGCGCCCCACGGGAAACAGGAAAACAGTTTGACTTCTTCTGAGGACCACGCAGTTTGACTTCTGACAGAGACAAACCTTGAGCGCTCATCGAGCTAGCAGGCGCCTCATTGACGGTGGCACAAAGTACTTGGAACTGAGGCAGAGAAAAGCCGTTGCAGAGCCCAGGAATCGGTTTAGAAGAGACGCTGGCACATCCACCGATGCTGAGAAAAGGCTACCGTGTTCCCTTCCCGAGGATTCCGGTTCGAGAAGATCACAAATCATAGCTGAGTGGAAACAAAGGTTCGAACGCAAGAATTGCTCCTCGGGCATTCCCATTTTGCATGACAGAACGCATGGATTGCAATACTCTGAAAAATGCACCCATGGCTGGGATCCCCTCTTTCGAATCTGCCTTATTCCAAAATATCATTACAGGTTTTTCAGCAAGTCCCTCGAGATTTTACCATACGACCTCGGTCTTTTTCCATCGAGGAAAAACCGAACCTTCTGCGAAGAGCAACGATATTCACGACTTGTGAGATCATTTCGTTGAAAGTATCTATACCACTTGCTCCACCTCCAGCTCGACCATTTAGATAAAACCTCTGAGGCCGCAGCAGCAGGATGACTCGCGGCAACCAGCGAGAGAAGGACCGCGCGCGCGCGCAGGCCCGGGCAGAGAAGCACGCCGGCGGTGGGAACAAGGTAACGGAGGACGACAAGGCCCGGCAAGCGGAGGCCATGCGCGAGAAGCAGCGGTTGGCGGACGAGCGGAAGAAAGCCGAAGCGGCCGAAAAGCTGGCCGGCGGCGCAGAAAAAACCACCGTCTCCGCAAACGCATACATGGGAGCAGGCAAAAAGAAGTAGCAGGCACGGGGGTGGATGCAGCTGTTGCTGGTGGAGCTGATTTCAATACGGTGCACTGGTCTTCGACTTCGGCTTCGGGGGACCGAAACGCCCACGCGCTTCGATGTGATGTAGGGGAAAAACATCAGGTTTTTACCTTTCTTATTCGATGGATGTATATGTTTTGACCTACGGCGACCCCGACTTCGAATCACAAGTCGGCAGAGAAGGCTGGTCGGCGCACGTTCCGAGCGCGTGCTCGTCGTGCACCGGTCAGACTTGAAAAACCTTGACCGTGCGTGGGACTTGGACAAGAAAGGAGGAGTTAATTATTGCGATAAGAAAGTTGTATGACGTCTGAGGCTGAGACGCTCGCCGGTGGCTCGAGTTCACTCCGGGGAGTCGCCAATGCGACTGGGAGATGAGACTCGACCAAGCTGTTCGAACTTTCAACATCCCGAGCAACCGAGGAGATGAGAGACGATTCCTACCGCTGTCGCATCGATCGTTTGTTTCAGAGAAGAGCGATAGAGTCGACTCGTCCGACATCAGAGTATGTCGCCACAGTAGGACAGAAAGTTTATATACTAGTACATGATCAACACGCAGAATTACAATTAGAAATTCCATTTCGTCGTCGTCTCGGCAGTTCTTTAACAGGAAAGTAGGTTGATATTGATTGGGGTGCTGCGTCTGAGCCATCGACAGAACAAGATGCTGGCCCTCCGACTGCCGTCGATACGCACGAAGATACTCCTGCCGGTTCTCTGCGCGCCCTTTCCGCTGGTGTTTGGGATGGCTGCCTCGCGCGAGAACCTCCTGCACCAGACCGCCGCGTGGAAGCCGGCCTTCGATGACTCCCTCACGAAACCGCTGGTAAGCTGTGGTTTTTTTCATGATGCTACAATTAAATTAATACAGTATACTAGAACGAAGTATAAGTTCCGCCTCTCCCACGCCCACCAGGCAAGCACTGCATGGAGACGGATGTGCCTGTTCCTTTTCTAACCTGCTCGACACAGATGAAGTAGAAGTAGGTACTATAATATCCAAACAACCCATGTGAAGGAACAAGCACGTCCAGGTGCTCGAAATTTCATTGAAAGGTCCCGCCCAGCACCACGCTCGGGGCAGAAGCAGCCGGGAGAGATCCTGACAGAAAAACGAAGCCCTCGGAGCGGAAGCAAGAACGCGAACCCCTACGAAGCAGTACCGGCACAAAAGCGGCCGAGAGCTTTATCCAAGACCAGGAAGACGAGGGCGCCAATGGGGAGATCCTGGAGACCACGAGCGCCATCAGACCAGATCGCGTTACCGCGAGCCCAGTGAGGGCGTAAGTCTACATGAAAATCCAGTTCATTTTTTATTTTCTTTTAATAAACGAATACGAACGCAGCTAACGGAACTGAGCTGGTTCGTTTCCTACTGGTCATGCCTCCACTGATCTGTGCCTGCAATCAATCTATATTCTCGTACAGGCGCCCTGCAATCTTTTACTGTGCCTGCAATGAATCCACAAACATATTACGCAGGAACTTGTACGGTAGCTGGGAGCACTGGGTGTTTGGTATCGGCGCCTGCGTATTGCTGGTGTGCATCGAGAGTGCATGGCGACGGACGGTGGAAAGTCTGCGGCAGGCCGCACTCCTGCAACAAGAAAAGAACAAGACCGCCGAAAATAGTCCCGCGGAGGGGGAGGGCATGCTGCGCTTCCGCCTGCACCCAGAAGGATCGGCGTTGGAGGGCGAGGGTACGGGCACGATCCCATCCAAGGGTGGGGAAGGCAGTACGAGCACGACGCCATCCAAGGTAGCCGCGATCTAGTAATCAGCTTTCGTCATCCTCGTCATCGTCGCCGGGCTCGCGGCTTAGACTCGGTCTACTCGGAGAAAGTCTGGGTTTTTGCTCAGTGCTTCGTTCGCGCTCGCGGCTTGGACTCGGTCTCGGAGAGAGTCTGAGTCTGCTCAGTGCGACCGAAAAGCATCACATCCAGCTGCAATTTGATTCTTCAAAGGAGAATAAAAACGTAGACGCAGTGTAAAATCTTCGACGCACCGATTGTATACCCAGAACTGCTTGTAGGTTAGCAAACGTAAGTAACTGATTGCGTGCCGACACCGACACGTCGGTCTGTCTATTGTATCAAAATGTATCAGTCCCGCCAGAAAGCCTCTGTACTTCCTCCTCCTTCCTTGTAAAAAAAGGCGCGTTGTATCGATCCCCTTCAATGCTCTGTGATGTACAAGAAGACTGATTCCAATGAATAGAGAGTCGCAGCTGCTTTTTGGTTCTCGCAAGAAAAAAGTGCTTCTCGTTTCGTTCAATACATGGTTAAGTCAGCCGTTCAAAGGGGTGGAAAACGTTTTTTTCTTCTCATCGAAGCGCGAGTCGCTTTTCCGGTTCTTCGTTTCGTTTCGGATGAGGTGGAAAACACTGATCAGTGATGCGGAGTGACTTGTTGAGGCCCACTTTCGGACTGTGTGTTGTGCGGAGCGGCGGAGAGAGTAGCGATCGTGTGTCGACGCGGTGCATCGTGCGGCGCGGGGCCGAAGCCGCGATAGAAGAATACTGAAAAAATGTAAAAATAATAAAAGTGATAGAAGTATAGTTTTTGTATGGCACAAGATGACACTGACATGATAGGTGAATCAATGAATTTGTAGTCGTACCATAGTGTTCGTTGAAGCTCCTAGATCCGTAGCATCGCTCGAGGGCAACGGACCAGGCGGTAGGGGTGCGGGCCAAGAAGCGAAGCGATCCCTTTCCAAGGTGGTGCTTATGGCGATAGCAGCCACCCCCGCGGTCGTGCCCCCCGAAAATCCCACCACCTCCCTGTAGTAGTAGTACCCAACGCAAATAGAAGTACAAGATGGAGAAGACGCAGCGCAATTCGTACCAGACGGCGCTGGTGGTGGAGCCGTTGCGGGTGGAATTCCGCGACATTGAGGTTGGTGTTTCCTACCGGCAGCAGGTGGTGATTCGCAATGTGACTGCGCACGCGCGGCGCATCCGCTTTGTGCCGCCGGGCGTGAAGGCGGGCCAGGCGAGGAACGACTCGCGCTTCCGGCTCATCTACGACAACAAGCTTGCCATCTCCCCCGGGCTCGCCATCACCGTCGAGGTGGAGTTTTGCACGATCGCGGAGCCGGGGGACTATGTGGACCGACTGCTGGTGGTGTCCGACGACTTCCGCTTCGAGGTGCCGCTGCAGGCCACCATGCCGTGCGCGATCCTGGACTTCACCCGGTTCCTCAACTTCGGCAACATCATCGTGCAGAAGAAGTTCGCCGAGGAGCTGGTGATTTACAACTTAAGGGTTGAAGAAACTCAGGCTCCTTTTTGGGTCCAGGGTCAGGTTTGCTGAGAATGCTACTTAGTCTTACTTCTTGATGTAGCTCTTCCCTTCAGCGAGACTGTGGGACCAACAGGGTTGGGGTGCAGATCTGAGTCTGGCCGATGTTCGTATGCGTACGGTATGGCCCCCGCCCAGAAGGGTGCGGCTACTTGTGTCGATGGTTCCCATCGCCCAGTATACCGCATAGACATAGGAAGCCAGTGCCAGCGAGCGCCCTGCTATGAATGCTGGGCGTCGCCTTATAATTCGGAACAGGACCATAGGTGCGGCCTGATGGACCCTCAGCAGCCGGCTATCGCTGGGCGACGGCCATCGTCATGGGTGACCCGAGGTACAACTAACGGCTAAGCCTAGACCTGAAGCACGACCTGGGTTTTTTCAACCTCTAAGCAACAGCGGGTCGAAAGCCGGTGGCTTCGAGTTCCCGGAGGCCATCCGGCACGAGAACTTTTCGCTGGAGTACAAGCCCAACTCGGGCGAAGTGCCGGCCAAGGGCTCCGCGGCGGTGCGACTCGAGCTCAACTGCTACGACACGCCGCACACCGTCCACGAGCTGCTCGACATCTCGCTGAAAAACCAGTCCGGATTGCTGCCGGACAAGAAGTCTTTGGACATCCATATGATGGGATGACCAGCGATGGTAAGTAGGTAAGTGCAATAGGGTAACTGATTTTATTTTTGGGGGGTCTCTTCGGAGTCCGGGGCTCTTCGGAGAAGTCCCCTTTGGTGGTCCTAATAAAAAGAAGAGCGCAACGGCTTTCTTCCGTTGGCAGGCCTGGCGCCGTTGTACCCTACAGGTGACAGGAGTTGTACAGTGCGACTCTACGCGCGGTCTTTTGCCCTACTTTCAGGCTCTATCACCATTCTCGCCACTGGCTTGCGGTGACGTGCCCCCTCCAGCCCCCCCCATAGCTCTCGCGCCGCCTGGGCTTATCTCTAACCCCCACAATGGGGCATCTCTGAAGCCCCCCGGGTGTTTCACACCCGGGTGATTCAGAGCGCCTCGGCGCAGTCGTCGGTAAAAATCCGCTATCGCCAGGTGAGGAACCTCGATCACCTAGCACTTTTTACAACCAAGCATCGCCACTTTAAGTCGCATCGGTGGTCTTCGGCTCTTTATATTCCATGGGACCATTCTCCGGCAGAACCTGCACGCGATCTACGACGCGCAGGAGATCACGGAGCTGGGGTTTGGGCACGCGTACTTCGGCAACACACTCGTAAAAACAATCCAGCTGTTGAACGACGGGCCGGAGCCGCTCAGCTTCACGGCCTACGTGCAGAACGTGAAGGAAAATAGCGAAGGGACCGTGGGGGCGGGGGCGGAAGGTGGAACTAGCTCGGACGCCGCCACGGTGAAGAACAGCTGGAGCGTGAGCCCTAGCAACGGCGTGGTGCCGGAGTTCGGTTCGCTGCCGGTGACCATCACGTACAGCCCGCCGGTGTACGAGGAGACCAAGGGCTTTTTGTGCACGAGGAGACCGCAGGACAAAATCTTCGACTTCGGCGTGAACTTCTTCATCGAGTCGGAGGAGCTGCGGGAGGACCAGCTGGTGCGGCTGAAGCTGCACGGAAAGGCGATCGTGCCGGCACTGAAGGCGACGCCAGAGGCACTACAGTTCGGCGTGTGCGAAACAAACGCTAGGTGCTGGGGCCCGTTTGTTGAAAAAACTCAATCGACCAGCATCGGAGGCGCCGGCGCGCCTGGCATATAGTTTATGAAGTTGTGCACTTTGAAAAATAGAGATGAAAAATTAAGTTCAGGAAAGAGGGGCGGGGCTAATGGGGTCAGAACAATAAATTAATACCGGCGGGCTGCTTGGGGGCCATCTCATCGATTTCAGGCCGCGACCCGTGATGATACTAGCAAGCATTAATTTATTGGGTCGCAAATGTCAACACGCCTGCTAGTGTTGATACGATAGCAGATTGAGTTTTAGTTGCTATTGTAAATCGGACCGGCGCGACGTGGTGATCAAGCTGGAGAACACGCACGAGGTGCTGCCGGTGGACTTCCACATCCCCATCGTCCCGAACTACCGGTGCGCCCCGGCCAAGGGCGTGCTGCTGCCGCGGCAGGTGATCAACATCACGGCGTCCTTCCTGCCCAAACAACTGGGCGTCTTCAACCAAACGCTACAAGTGCTCTACAACAACGACCAGTAATATTTCCGATTGTCGCGATTGGATTGATTTGCATTTTAGTTTCGTTGAGTTGTGATTTTTTGGAAGATAGATGCATGCTTGGTGGATATTGTCTTGGATGATCAATCGATTCATTCGCGAGGTCTTTGGACATCAGCAGTAGTTCGTCCTCTGCGTCGTGAAATTAATTTGTGCGGTGGCTGTGATTCATTGCATTGAATTTTGTCTCAGATTGATAGGTGAATTTCTGCATGAAAATCTCAATATTCAAATTTGCAGGTACTCCATGACTCTGTACCTGTATGGGGAGTCTGCGAAGATGGGTTACAAGCGCAAGGCAGTGAAGGGGCTGGAGAAGGTTTCCGCCGATTTCGAGCCGGAGTACCACTACGTGAACGTGGAGGAGCTGTTCACCACGCAACCCGCGTACAAGCGGCAGATGAACACGTTGACCGCGATCATGAAGGCGGACGTGCAGTCCATCGAGGCCACGCACGCGCTGGAGAACATCATGGCGGACCAGCCGGAGCCGACCATGCACACGCTGGCGCCCTCCGCCATGCAGGAGTACGTGAAGAACAAACAGCACTACAATTAAGGGTTGAAAAAATTCAGGTTGAGGTGCAGGAGTAGGTTTTCTGACAGGGTCTGACAGCCTCGTTCCCTTCTATCTTCACCCAGGAAGTAGTGGTCTAGGATCAGCAGTAGGTTCTCCTCGGGCCGATACTAGTTTTGGTATGCCCCCATCGGACCAGCTGAGGGCTGCGGTGCCCGATGGTGCTGGTGTCGTTTAAATCGATGCAGACACTCCCGATTGTAGTGCTGCTTGTTCTTCACGTACTCCTGCATGGCGGAGTACGTGAAGAACAAACAGCACTACAATTAAGGGTCGAAAAAACTAATTGGCAGTGGTCTAGTATATCTGCAGTAGGTTCCCCTCGTCTGGCCGATACTAGTTTTGGTATGCCCCCATCGGACCAGCAGAAGGCTGCGGTCGTGCCCGATGGTGCTGGTGTCGTGTAAATCGATGCAGAGACAACTCCCTCCTAGCAGGAGTACGTGAAGAACAAGCAGCGCTACAATAGCCAATGGGTTTTTCGCCCTTGTAATACAGCAACTATTTGCGGGAGGCTCGGAAGAAGCGCAAGACCGAGGAGTACTGGGAGTCGAAGGGCGGGCGCCCCACGAAGGACTTCGACATCTTCTTCGAGGACGACCCGGACGTGGGCATCAAGCCGGGCTCGGGACTCAAGTCCCCCAAGTACAGCGTGAACGACGTGCCGGCGGAGAAGCTGTGGCTGGCGCGGCCGCTGGACGACGACCCCGGGGTGATCCGCGGCGTGACCGGGCTGCGGTACCACCACGACGAGGCCAAGCCGATCCGGAAAAAGTTCAAGACCGCGCCCACCACCCAGGCAGAGGTGCGCGACTGCACCGCGCAGCTGCTGGACGCGCAGCTGGCTTTGATCAGCTCGGGCCCGAAGAAGATCGACTTCGGGAAGATCTTCGTGAAGTCGCAAACGTCAAAAAGCTTCTCCGTCTTCAACGACCTGGCCGAGTCGGTGCTGATCGCGTTGCAGCTAGACGGGATCGACGTGCTGGCGAAGACGACGCCCACCGCGCAGGTGGTTCCCTCCGCGCACGCCGCGGGGTTCGACATCATTTTGTCCAGCCCCGAGCCGCGACTGCTGGACAAGACGATAACCTACACCATCAACGGCTTCCACCAGCAGAAGCTGCAGCTCCTCGGCGAGGTCACGCCCGTGACGCTGCTGCTGCCCGCCGCCGAGCTGGTGTTCAACTTTGGGGACGCGCTGGACCGCACTTTGACCGAGACCATCGTGTTGGAGAACCCCGGAAACGCCGCGGCGCGCTTCCAGTGGCAGCTGCAGTCGGGCTCAGCGTTCGCAGTGACCCCCGAGCGCGGCGTGGTGAAGCCGTACTCGAACATGGCGGTGTCGATCTCGTACACCCCTTTTCCGAACACGACGAACGCGGAGACGGTGCTCACGCTGAAGACGGAGGACGGGTACGACCAGACGATCGCGTGCAGCGGCGGCTGCCAAGAGGGCTTCGCCGTGTTCGCGCAGAAAAAGCTGGACTTCGGGGTGCTCAGTGTGGGGAACACGGTCGAAAAAACCGCAACCCTGAAAAACGAGGGGGGCACCAACGCCGTGTTCTTCGTAGAAAGCGAAATCGACGGCGTCACCATACAGCCACAAAGAGGAAGCGTGCCAATCGGAAGCACAGCAGAAATCACCATATCCGTCACGCTGGAACAACCACAGGTAGTAAATGAGGGTAAGTACTAGATAGTAGCAGTTCTCTCGAGCGATGCAGGTGCCGATGGAGGAAGGGCAAAGCGTATGCATAGCTCTCACAATATATAAAGTATTGACCCCCCACCAGGTCCTTGACAGCGTGGTGAATGTGCTGATCCGCGGCGGCAAGACGATTCGGCTGCCGATTTCCGCACAGGCGGTTGTGCCTAACATCGAGGTTGAGGAGCAGGAATTTGAGTTCGGGCAGCTGACGTTGGGGGCCGTGCACACGTTGCCGCTGACGCTGCGGAATAGTTCGGCGGTGGAGGGCACGCTGTACATGAACCTGCAGGACTATCCGGAATTTACGCTCACGGCCGTCGACGACAGCGATCCAGCGATGGCGGTGTACTTCGAAAGGTTGACTTTCGACCAGTACGCAGTTGCGGTGGGGGGCGGGGAAAGAAAAGACAGCGGAAAGGGAAAGAAAGGAGGCAAAGGGGGTATAATTTTTTTCTGTTTCTTGTTGTACTTGTACTACCGGAGATCATCTTCTTTTTCGGTGCTACTGCTACGGCTAGAAGATTGATAGCGAAGGATTTCAGCCCGAGCTCGACATCGGTTGAGCCAATGGGGGAGCCACTGAATATATTTGTCGCAAGCGGTCGCAATCGCGGCTGTACTCGTTTCTGTTTCAGTCATCGCCTTGTGAAGCCCCAACATCAATCGGAATCTCCAAATCGCCAAACAACTTCGATAATTCCTACGACAGGTTCGGATGTGTTTGGTATGTCTGCTTCCGGATCGAACGCGCTGAAGCAGAATTTGACTGAGGAGGACGACGAGGACGATGAGGGCATCCAGATTTTCAAGCTGGTGGTGCCGGCGAACGGTTTTCTTGCCCTGCAGCTGACGTACCAGCCCACGGACCTCGGGCAGCATTTCTTCGATCTGCCGATTTGTGCTGCTGGGATGGCCAAGGCTCCCGGCTGCCAGCGCGTGGTGCACGGCAAGGCGCTGCGGCCGCGGATGCTGTGCTCCACCACCACCTTCGACTTCAAGACGAAGGTGGTGTCCACCGGCATGCAGGGCCAGGCGGCGGTGCTGGAGCTGCACGTGCACAACGCGGACGACTACCCACTGCTGTGGCGCATCGACACGAGTAGCCTGGTGGACGTTTTTGTGATCGACCCGATCAGCGGGCTGCTGCCGCCGGAGGAGGACCAAGTGATCAAGTGCTCCTTCCTGCCGCAAAAACCAGTCCCCTACGCGGCGCAGCTGCCGGTGTACATCTCCCCGCCCCGGATCGAAGGGAGCCGGGCAGACGTCACGCAGCCACTGCCGATAGAAGAAGACGCGCTTCCATACCTCGAGCTGAGGTGTGAACGATCGATGGATTTCAATTTGTGGTTTATTAGGTAGAGGGATTCGTTTTTACGTATATGCGATCTATGGGGCGAATCTATCTTGATCATCTTCCCTCGATTTTATAGTTGTTAGACCCATGAGCATGAGGAAGAGGAATCGGGCAGCAACAGAGCCCTGAAGGCGAATTGGCCTGTGCGCAAAGATGCGCCGGGAAATGAGGAAATCTTCGATTCACATCAATCTCAATCCGTATATTCTTCCAAAAGTTCCACCATCGCGAATGAATCGGATCAAACAACCACTGCAGGCTCCGCGGGCAGGGTTCCGTTCCGAAGTTGACGTTTGACCAGCGGATGATTTTGCTGCCGACCGTGCCTCTGGGCGTGACTGCGAAGGCTTCTTTTAACATCATCAACGACGGCTACGAGAACATCGACGCGGAGTACCGTCTGCCCGCGGAGTACGCGAAGATTCCGCTGCAGGTTCGCTTTCCAGAGGGCCAGCAGTTGACGCTGTCCCGCACCAAGCTTCCCGTGGAGGTGGAGTTCTGCTCGCCCAAGGCGCTGTCCTTCACCGCGAAGCTGGAGTTCGTGGACGGCGACGCGCGCAGCTACGTTTTGCCGATTTCGGGGACCGCGGACAACTGCGTGCTGAGCACCACCCAGTACCTGATGGAGAACGCGAACGACTACGCGCTGGAGGGCGAGCAGACGGTTTTGTTGAAGACCTCCGCGCCCTGCTTCCCGCCGGTGGACAGCAAGAGCTTCGTGGAACAGGGCGCGGACGCTTTGGTGCGGTGGCTGAACGGGGTGGCGCTGCGCGTGCCGATCGAGAACTTCCCGCAGGACCTCATCCTGCAGCAGGGCAAGCCCTTGTTCGAGATGATCGAGTTTTTTTCGGGCAAAAACGCGCTCACCACGCAGCTGAAAGAGCGGCCGCCGGGCCACACGGCGGAGAAGGTGGAAAGCTCAAAAGCAGTACCAAAAGATTTGGTGAAAATCAACGGCATCATCGCGGTGTACGAAAAAGCACTCAACTTCTGCAAACAACACGGCTGCCTGCTATCAATGGTGCGCCCGGAAACGCTGCTCAGCCAAGACCTCTTCGTCAGGTAGAATGAGAAGATCATATATGAAGGAGGTGAGCTCTGATTGGGGTTCGGACCCGTGATGCAAATGTGCCGCACGCTGGTGCTGAATTACAATTCTGGCAACATCTTTAACAAGGCAAATGCAGCCCTCCGAAGATTGGGTCAAGTATAATGACCCCTCGCTTGTTCCTGTTCACGATCGTCATTAAAAAATACATTGCCCGCCCTCATCGCTGCAGGTATGTGCAGCTGACTTCTTCCAAGTCTTCTGGCGGCAGTGTTTCTAAGCGGCAGCTGGAGAAGAACTACGTGTCGCTTTCGCTGGAGGCTTGGACGAATTTCATCCTGCAGGTGGTGAAGGTGTTTTTACTGAACCGCGTCACGCCCAAGTCGTTCCGCAAGGACCTTCCCGGCATGATGCCCGAGGACGAGGACGACGACCCGGGCGCCACGAAGAAGATCCCGATCGAGCTGCAGACCTGCTTGGACGTACGCGGCATGGCGGACTCCAACGTGTACAGCGTTTCGGAGTCGATCCTGCTCAGGTGGCTGAACTACCACTACTGGAAGATAAACAACGTGGAGCGGCGATTCCCGGCAAGGGTGGTGAACAACTTCGACACGGGGCTGCAGGACATGGTTGTCTTCGCAATGGTGCTGTGGAGCCACGCACCACACATCGGAGACTCCCTAAGGGCGATGAAGTACCCATATCGATAGCTTATCCTTGTAGCTCTAGCTTCCTTTGATGTAGCTCCTTCGACTTTGCGGTTGCTGGGTCGTGAGCTATAAAATATAGCTGATGAGTTAGGGTTAGGGTAGAAACAAATCTGGCCGGATTTTTTTCGCCACCAGGTTTCCTTGCCAGACCGCTGCGCAGCTGGAGACGAACGCGAACTGTGTGCTGAATGCGCTGCGCGAGCTCCAGCTCCAGTACCCTTTGACCACCGCCGACATCCTCCAGGACCCCAGCCCGCGGGACTTTTTGTTTTTTTCGCTGTTTCTGTTTCAGAACCTCCCGCACTACGTCCCGAAGACCCTCATCCTGTACCAGACGATGCTCGGGACGAACCAAACGAAAAACATCGAGCTGACCAACCCGTCGAAGCGAGTGGTCACCTACTCCGCAATGCTGCGAGGCAGTCCAGACTTCGTCTGTCTGCAAAAGGAGCCGTTGCGGATCGAGCCGAAGCAGAGCTGCAACTTCCCGGTCCAGTTCGTGTCCAAGTTCACTCGTTCCGCGGACGCACAGCTGACCTTCACGAGTCGGCGCGAGGGGAACCAGCACGCCGCGGCCATCACCTTCAAACTGCAGAGCAAATGCCTGGGCCGCCGGCCGCGCCGGGTGGTGCACCAGACGGCGGTAGTCTACGAGGTCGGGCAGGAGGACATCGAGATTGAGAACCCGTACGCCGAGGACGCGGACTTCAAGATTTCCGCGCAGCCCTTCCAGATGGTGACTGAGTTCGCCGGGGGTATCGGCGTCTCGGCCTTTGCGGAGGGGAACGAGCTGGTGAACAAGGCCGCGTCCGCGCTGCAGAACCCGATCGACCCGTTTCACCTGAGCCAGAACCACGTGAAGATCAAGGGCGGGGGCAGCGCGAAGATCTCGGTGAGTTTTCTGCCGTTCGAGGTGGGGCACTTCGTGACGCAGCTGCAGTTCTACGACAGCAAGGCGGGGGAGTTCTACGTGGAGCTGCAGGGCAGCAGCTCGGCGCCAGCCCCGTTGGAGCAGTTCAAGGTGGCCATGAAGGTGGAAGAGGTGGGGCTGAAGGAGGTGATCCTGCCCTTCCGAAACGTACAGATGGACAAGGCGCGGCAGTGGGTGGAGGCGAAACTGATGCGGGAGGGGAAGACGCAGGCGGCCGTGCTGCAGGTGCTGCGCCCGCTCCCCGAAAAGGCGGTGTACGAAATCCAGCTCTCCTCGCCCTTCTACAAAGCGCCGAAAGACGTCACCGTGTTCGCAAAACCGGGGGAAGCGGAGGCGACAAACAACGGAAAGCTAAGCCTCGAGTTCCGACCAAAAGAACCCGGAGTCTACCCGTGCTCGATAACACTGGTGAGCAACCTAGACACAAGAATATACCAGATCGAAGGTACTGCATACATTTTTATCCATTCTTGGGACGAGTTCTTGCCGCTTTGTTTGGTGTGCTGTTAAGGTTCGGCTATCGGTGATTCACATTGGTTCGTGTCAGCGGTCTGGAACGATGATCGTTCGATTGGGGTAACTTTGTCACCAAATCACAGGTACGGGCACGGCGCCGAACACGAAGTGTGCGTTGACGTTCCAGGCGCACGCGCGGCAGGAGGTCGTCCAGGAGATCCCGATCGTGAACCCTACGCCAAACGACTGGCAGATCAAGGCCATCTTCACCTACCCCCCAAGTACTACTTTCTGTTTCTTCTAGCTTGATGGCCCATCGGGACATTGATAATTTAGTATCAACGACGAGGTTGCGGTTGCCGGTTGGAGACAGACTCGGAGTTGCATCCTCGACAGCCTTGGAAGCGGCTATATAGCCGCCGAATCGATAGCCATCTTCACCATCCTTCGATTCAACAATGAACTATACAGCCGAGACCGGGGAGCGTTTTTTTTCTGGGGCGGGTGGTGTGACCGCGGCGAAGCGCGGGCCGAGCGGGACGGCGACCACCACGTACTACGAGCTGAAATTCAAGCCGAGCTGGGTCTGCGAGCAAGTGTGTCATCTCGCCTTGGTGAACGAGGGCGCGAACGAAACCTACGAATACGAACTCACGGGCACGGCAGACGAATTAAGCGATGGAGAGAATCTTCAACGACCCATAACTTGATTTCGTTCCCTGGTGTTCATCCGGCGGAACTATTTTCTGAAGATGGAGTCGTGGGAGGCCGGGGATGTAGCTATGATCGTCACCGATAGTATATTTGTGTGCCAGGGACTCGGCTGGCGTCCGATGGGGTCCTGTGTGTTTCGTCTCGTATTTGAATCGTATTGCATTCGTGTTTTACCTGTATTGGTCGTTGGGTCGCGTTGGCGTGTTGTGTCCTCCTTGTTTGTGTCGCATTTTGTCATGTAGGATATCAGACACCTCGAGGCATCGGAGATCAGATGAAACGAAATCGCGGAAATGGGTTTTTTCTCCCTGTAAACGAACCGCTGGCCGAGGACCACGTGGTGATCCTGTGCCAGGCCCGCGAGCGCACCGACCACGAGTTTTCCGTCCGGAACAACAGCAACCGAGACACCACCTTCGAAGTGGAGTCGGACATACTGCACATAAGCGGACCTAGCCACGTGAGGGCGGTACCTTGTCTGCTTCTGTCTGGCTTTGAGTAGCAAAATTGGAACGATCTCTGGTGGAGAACAGACGAATGAAAGGCTGGAGAATTTTTTGGATCGCTCTACACTGCTTCGGAATGTGTTTTTGATAAATAAGTAAATGAATCGCGTGATCGCACCAGGGTCCGGGCGAGACGGTTGGTTACAACCTGTCGTTTTTGCCGTTGCAGGCTGGCAACGTGACTGGTTGCATTATGTTTCGGGACAGCAACAGCGGTCATTTCAGTTGGTACACGGTGGAGGTGCGGACTAGTCCTTCCAAGGCGCAGCAGTCTTTGTCCCTCTCCTGCGTAGTGCGGCAGGCGATCGCGGTGGACATCCAGCTCGTGAACCCGCTCGACGACGTGATTGTGTTCGACGTCACCCTCGTCGGCGACGGCCTACTCGGCGAGCCCGAGTTTGTGCTCGCGCCCAAGGAGACCGCCACCTACGAGCTGGTGTTTTCTCCGTTTCTGCCCGCGAAGAAGAAGGGGCAGGCCATCTTCGTGAGCGAGCGGGTGGGGGAGTTCTGGTACGACCTGGAGCTGATCGCGGAGCCGGCGCCGCCGGTGCAGCTGCCCACGTTCGAGTGCGAGCTGGGCCAGCACGCGAGCACAGAAGTGATCGTGGAGAACCCGACAGGACAGGAAGTCACGCTTAGGGCGAAGTCCACGAACAAGATCAACTTCAAGGTCATGCAGTCCGCCGTGTTTCTGTTATGGGGTGGAGGAGTGGAGGGAGGGCTCGTTCTTTTTTTGCTGCGGTGGAATGATCCGATGGTCCCGCGATGGGACCATTTATTTTTCCGATAAATTTCCTTTGGGGCTCTTGTTCCCTTCGATAGACTAGTCCTCGAAAATAGTGGCCGATAGTTTGTGTTTGTCTCGTATGCGTATAGGGTCATGGCCTTTACATGGCACAGGTTGGATTCATGTCTTGCAGATCGTCCCTGATATTCGCTCTCGCATTTCTTGATCTTCGGTTCATCGATGTCTCGTCCCACAGCCAGAGAGCATAAAGGGAAAGGCACAGCTGCCAGGAGAGAACCACGAGACTGCGGGCGTGCTGGGGTTCTTTCCTGTGTTGTTTCGTGTTTCGTGATGTGTTTTGTCTCGTACTCCTCGGCTTCGCTGGTCATCGCGGAGCAGTCGAGTCATCCAAATCGCTGCCGCAATATGAAATGCCACCGAGGATGAAGAAAGTTAGTGGGTCCTCTCTTCGCTCACTCGCCCCTCTAATTTTGCAGCCGTTCGGGCAAACTCCGGTGGAGATCCGCTACTTTCCGAGCAGTATTGAGACCTTGGAGGAGGCGACGATCACGCTGGAGAATCCGGCGGTGGGGAGCTGGGTATACAACATGGAGGGGAAGGGGCACGCACCCCGCGACGCCAAGGAGGTCACGGTCGTCTCCCAGGTGCAGCGGCCGGCCACGACCACGATCACGTTCAAGAACCCGTTCCTGGAGGCGATCCAAGCGCTGGTGGTGCTGGAAACGCAGGCCCCGAAAAACGTGTTCTCACTGCTGAACAAAAAAGCAAGACTACCCGTCGCACCGCTGGGCAGCTGCCAAATACCAGTACCTATTATTCGTACGCACTTCTACTTCTCGTGTCGGCGATGGCGAACAAATTTTTTACTTTTCAGTTGCAACGCAATGAAGCAACGAAAAGCAAAAATGAACCGGCACATCATCTCGGATGACAAACATCATTCAGGTTCAGTTCAACCCTTCGAATATGGACGAGCAGACCGCGAAGGTGATTGTGAGCGTGGTTCCCAGCACCCAGGGGAAAATGTCCAGCCTTTCCGCGAGTAGCGCGACGGCCGCGTCCTCCCTCGACACGGGCAATATGATGAGCTGGACCTACCTCATTAAAGGTACTTAGTATGCCTACTGTAAGTATGATGACCCCTTTGATTGATTCATTGATGAATAATTTCTTACTGCAGGTGTTGCTGAGGCTCCCGTTTCCGCCCAGGTGCACAACTTCAAGTGTCAGGCGCGCGAGACGATCGACCAGATTTACGGCTTCAATTTGATCGGTCTCGACCTCGGCCCCGACGACAATCCGCTCGACTTGCTTCGCTGCGAGCTCGAGGTTGGCGGCGGCCCTGCCCAGGAGAGCCTGGTGTCGCGGTGTTTCCAGATCGAGATCGCGGAGAACCAGGACCCGGTCGAGAAGCCGCGCAGTTCGCAGACGGACCGCAGCGGAGCGAGCCTGACCAAGAGCGCGACGTCGGCAACGGGGGGCGGGGGGACAGGAAGTCGGGGCGAGATCAACAGCAAGGCGGGAGGAGACGCACAGGCCGGCGCACTGGTGAACATGCGGGTGTTGTTCGCGCCGCTGCGCCCGTTCTCGACCTCAGCCTTCCTCCTGTTCTCGAAACTGAAGGGGGGCGGCAGGTGGCGCTTCAACCTGGCGCTGAACAGCAGCGAGCCAGCCGTAGACGACATCATCGAAATCGAGTCGCCGCTGAACAAACCTGCCAGCGTCGCCTTCAAACTCTGTACCTTTCTATTGCTTTGCGGGTCCTCGTCCTATATTTATTTATATGTTTTTGAACAGTTGTGGCGGCCATTTGGAGGGGTCGGCCTATGTCGCTCGTTTATTTTCATGATTGTCTGGTTTGAAGAGATGTACTTGTACGAAGAGGAGGTTGACGAGGTACTACAGGTAATCGCGCTGAGTAGCTTTTCAACATTCCATCAAAAATGCTAAATTCTTCACGTAGTTGAATCAGCTGAGACCCAGACCTGGTGAACTCCGCCATGACCCCGACGTCATCGACAAATCGCGAGAAACACACATCACAGGTAACCACACGTCTTCTTACGCGGAGTTTGACGCGTTTTTCGACAGTGATTCGAGCCCGGAGTTTACGGTGACCCCCACCCAGGGGGTGCTCGAGCCGGCCGGCAACCCGCAGGGGACGACGTTTGTGGTGTCGTACCGCCCGACCGAGTACGGCAAGCAGGTGCAGGGGCGGCTGATTATCCAGACGGAGGACGTGATGTGGAGCTACCTCGTGAAGGGCCTGCACCCCAAGTACATCGCGCCGGTCATCGACAAGCCGCGCGTCTCCACTCGGCTCTCCCACGCGCTGGCGCAGCAGCTCGGGGGAAAGAAGGGGGAAAAGAAGAAAAACTTCATCAAAACAAACATAACCGCCACAAAAAGCGGAGCAGGAGCGGGCCACGGCTAGGTCGGTGGAGAGGGGTCAAGGTTGCATTTTTGAAAGGAGGATTTTGATCGGCTATGGCATAAGGAAGTAGGCGGGTAGCGGCGGTTATTTTCATCTCGCCCCCTTGCAGCAGCTCTGCAGTCTTAGGTCTCATCTTTTCGCAACAAATCGCAATCGAAAGCAATTCCGACGATCTTCGCAGTTCTTCATTCTTCTAGGTTCAATTGACAATAGCAAAGCAGCGCAGCAGCTGTAGCAGCAGCGTGCGTCGGGTTCCGGTAATAGCAAAAGCTTCGTAACAATAGCTGCCACCGCGTCAGTGGTAGGCCAAGTACATCTAGCGATAAAAGCACAGCAGCGATTAGAGGATCCTTTTCATTCCAGAATAGCAGTTTGTCGTATTCCTTTTATCATTCCAGAAGTTGTTGAGGTAAGTTTGCTCTTCGCGAGACGGCGCGCATCCGATGTACGTGACGTTTGGCGTACAATCCTCGAAGACATTCACGTTGCTGTACCTCGCATGTATCAAAATCAATGGAATGGTGCTAGTGTTAGACCAACCAGAACCAGGAAGACAAGTGCAATACGCTTACGCACCTCCTTCCAGCGCGAAGGCCGCGAAGCGGTTGATGCGAAGCGTCTTGGACGCAGCAGGGACGAGTGTCGAATTCGTCTGTGATCCTTGTCTTTGTCGAGAGAAGAACGGATGGGCCCACGGAAATTTAATTTCTCCGTATTTGCGAATGTCTGTTTTATGTTTATCCTAGTACTTTTTCTATTCCCCAGTGGCAGTGCATGAAGGCTCAGTCATGTGGCATCGGAGTGGATCCCGGCGCTGTATCTCTGTCTTGCAGAAGCAACACCACCTAGCAGCCATCCGCGGAAGCACAGCCACAGGTTTCCTTATGTTGACGCTCTCCCCAGTCGTGCCCGGATCCCCCCGTCGCTCCATTTTACTTTCGTCCCCCACTTGTACTATTTCTTGATCGACGTAGTCGTACTCGTAGTTATCGATGTAACAAAGAATTTTTGATGCGGGTTTGGCCCGCAATGTTTTTAATCCCACTATGATATGTATCAGATCTTTCTTCGTTTTTGTCCACGCGGGGGCTACGCCTACGCGTGATTTAATGTTGCGCCACCTAGGGCTCGCTTTCCCTTTCGCCATTCGTTGTATGGCCGTATAGTATAAGAAGAACGATCCCATACCCATGGACATGGATTTTCTAATACACCCCAAGAAGAGTAGTAAGTTAGTTGTACTACTAGTTTTGGCGGCGCGCCTCTACATCTTTCTGCTGCTTGAATGAGCTCTACTTCCGTTCCGCTGTTGCCTGAGTTTGGGCGCAGCCTGGCCGCCTCGGTGGATGCCACTCGGGAGCAGGAGGACGAGTTTACCGAGTACCATTTTGCGTTTCAGCACCGGTTGGGGGAGTACGGGGTGTGGCGCCGTTATTCGGTCCTGAAGGACGCGCACGACGAGCTCCACGCGCTGGTCTGCCCACACGAGCTCGTCGGGAGTAACATCTTCTGGGGGCACAACGACCACAATCACAACTCGTCGTCTTCCTCCGCGACGCAAACAACAGCTCGTTCCGGGGGGCCGCTGCGAATCCGCCAGTCAGGGGTGAACATCCAACGAACAAGTGGTGAGGATCATGCTGGTTCCCACGTTTCCTCAGAAGCGTTCTCGCCGGGTGGGGCGACGAGCGTGCTCGGCGCTCTGCTCGCGCCCGCGGGCCTGGCGGGAGGATCACCTTCATCTGTGGATATCGGTGATGGTGATCTACAACTACATGATACTGATGGTGCAGGAACTGTTGCTGGGGGACAGTGTGATCAGCTTCACCATTATGGTGAAGCTGATCATCCTGTCCCCCAGCACCAGCAGCCGGAACGCACTGCGAGTGTCACCAGTGCGTTCCGGCTGCTGCTGGACCAGGGCGGTGCTGCTCAACACCCATACCGCGGATCTAGAGTGGCGCCGGTGCGCGATGGCGGCACGGGTGCGCTCCGCCTGGAACCGGTGTCTGGAGGGGTCGTGGACAGCAGCGGCGCGACTTCATCTGGGGGCTTCTCGTCGTCGGTCCTAACCGTGCTACCGGCCGGAGTGCT
>RXOD01004119.1:0-28286 GCA_005223375.1 Amoebophrya sp. AT5.2
CGAGGCCCTCCCCCCACGACCGTGAGGGCCCGAGGTCCTCCCCCCACGACCGTGAGGACTCGAGGCCCTCCCCCCATTTGCTGCGAGGTCTGCCGCGTCGCTTGCGAGGCTCGTCCGGCCGGCTCGCACTTAAACAGCACGCCCCGACTCGGATCGCTCGCCGTCGCCCAACTCCGCAGCCCGACGGCATGAAGAGCCGCCCGATCATGTGCGGCAGCGTGACCAACTGCGCTGCGCGCGCGGGAGCCCGGACGAGGAGCTCACGCAGGTGGACGGTTTCAACGCGTCCGCGCGCTGCTTCTTGTGGGCCACCTTCTTCCGCCCGCGCTCGCTCCGCTTTTTTGTTTTTCCAGGCCTTGAGCCAGCTGCTCGCCGCCTGATGGCAGCTGCGCACGGAATCGGCGGAGCAGCTGGAGGCCTTCGACGTGCAACCTATGGCGTGGAAGCTCTACCCCACAGTATGAAAGGACGAGGCTCAGAGCGTCGGCCGGTGCGGTGGTGGTGGTCCTACCGAGCTTCCCGACACCAACTAACAACGCGAGAAATTTGAAGGCTCCCGCTATCGGCGCAGTGTTTCTGTACTCGTCGGGTGTGAGTCTTTCTGTCCAAGAATCCAGCGGCCCGGCTTTCGAAGTGCGGCCGAGGATCACGCGCACTACGTGACGAAGCAACTCTGTCACCCTGTGCGCGTGCGGAAGCCTCAACGCCTCCGAGTCGAGAGGGATTGTGATACCTCTACAACCGCCCTCCGAATGTATGGCCAAAATTCGACTCGTTGCGCAGTGCTCGTGGTAGAGATAATTGAAAATCGCCTCCGCGTATCCTTTCAGAAAAAGGGGAAGCGCGTAAGGAAAGAAAGCCTCGCCCGGGGAAAGGGTTGCTAAGTTGCTCACCAGAAACCGTTTTGCAAGTAGTTGGCGAAAATGGTAAATCGAGCGAGGTCAGCGGTCTGATTGAACGCGCGGAGCGTCGAAGACTTGCAGCGAATTGCTCAGAAGTTATCTCGTGCGAAGTCTTTTCTGCTAACGCTCCAGCGACGCCCGTCCGGATGAGGTTGTGGCTTGCCTTGCGTTTTTGTCGAGTAGATTAGGAAGAGCCCAGGATGGGCCTTACGCCCTTCGCGACGCGGCTCGTGGCGGTGCTCGACAGGACGGCCACCTGTCACCGGGTCCCACAAGTCCTTCTTTCAGCCGGACAGGGTTCCCCCGTGCGTTTTTTGATCGCTCTCGCTCCGCAGCTAAGTCCGGCGCGTGTTTTTCTAGTCCAGGTTTTCTATTTAGCTTTTTACTCAGGTCGTCGCGGTAGTCTTGCCGTGTCGCCCAATTCTACCCCTACCAGCTTCAACGAAGCGCAAACGTTTGGACTTGTCTCGCGCTCGTGGTGGCGTCCGCGGCAGGCCCGCCAGACGGTAGCCGAGGTCTTTGTTAAGCTGACTGCAGTACTTTCGCACCTTGGATGGTTCTACCTAATCACTATCCCCCACCCGTTTGCCAACTTGTACGCGTCCACGCTTTCGAAGGGAGTGGCGCACACCGCCACCGACTTCCTGGCAAGCCGTTCCCGACCCCGCCGGCGCGTCCGGCACCATTCCGGTGATGGAATCGTAGGCGAACTGGGTCAGGACGTGGGTTAGCCACGCTCGCGCTTTGCTCGGGATTCGCCCACAGATCCGGGCAGTTGTACGCTCGCGCGTAGTCCCGCAGGACCCGGAAGGCCTCGACCGGTGGACCCGCGCAGCCGGCCGCGCAAGTAGAGGCTGTGGAAGATCTCGGCGCGTACTTCTGAAGGAAAGCCCTCCGGGTTCCCCAGCGACCTCAGCACCCTCACCCTCGTGAATGCGCGCACGAAGTAGATGCACCAGGCTGCAAGCCCGTGCCTCTCGCGCGATAATTGGGAAAGGGGATCGCGGCCGCCCATGGCGGCGAGCGCGTCGAACGCCTCGCGCGATAATTGAAAAAGGGGACGGAGGCCGCCCATGGTGGCGAGCGCGTTGAACGCCTCGGCCGCCGCTCTTGCTTCCTTTTTCAAGCCATCAGAGACCGACTGGATCCCATGCATGTGCTTCCCAGTAGGCGTCTTTATCCGTCACCGTTCTCGACATCAACGCCAGGCGCAGGCGTTCTTTGAGTCTTCAGCTCGCGGCCTCCTCCTCGGTCCTGGTGCTCCCAAGCAACGTCTTCAGCTTAGGAGCACAGAAGGCTCGGAGGACAAACTGGAGCGCCGTCCAGTCTTGCACTATCCACCGCCACCGCGACAAACTTCCACGCGCGCGCGCCTTGCTTGGCGCCGTTGCTCTGGATCGCCCGCCCCTGGCGCCGCTGCGGGCGCGAATGCCCCCCCGGCATGATCTCCGTCCTACCTGGTGTCCAGCTTGCAGCTTATCGCCAACCCCGCGGCGCTGTCGTCGACGGACCGAGTGCGCGCCGAGTTTTCGCAATTCGCTCGCCCCTGCCGGATCGATGGGCGGCGCGCCTTCCACTGCCTTGCTTGGCTGATGCGGGGGAGGCCGCTCCGTCGTCGTTTTATTTGAGCGCAAGCACAAAGTAAGACGCCGCCGCGCCACCCCGTAACGTGGTAGCGCTTCGCCGGATTGCCTCTGGCCGTGCGTCTTCGGATGCGTGCCGCGCTGTTGTTCTTCTCACTCCCTCGCCTTTTGCTTTTTCCTCGCTTGCGTATTCTGCGGCCAACGCGTTCCCGCCCCCTTTCATGATATCAGGCGCCGACATTGGCCAGCTGAAGCAGGCCCAGCAGATTCTCGAAGAGCAGCAGCAGACGTCCCGCGCGCAGCTCGAAGCGGACGCCGCCGCCCGCTTCGAGACTTTTCATAATAAGCTCGCGCATGTGTCTGCCGAGGTCGACTGCTTTCGCGAGGAGTTTTTTGATTCGCAGACCCGCGCGCGCGAGGTGCGCGGGGAGTTGGAGGTGGAGGCCGAGCGGCACCGCTCCGGCGTCGACCGTCGTATCGAGGAGGTGCTGGATCGGGTTGAGACCATGGCTGCAGAAGCGAAAGCGCACAAGGAGGAGGAGTTGGAGCGCTTGCGAGCACTGGCAACCAGCAGCGGCCGGAGGCTGGGCAGCACTGCGCAAGAAGTGAAACGACTGGGCGCACAAGTGACGGGCCTGCGCAGCGAAGTCGAAAAACGCTGCAAAGCAGTCGAGGTGAACATGAAAAAGGAAATGCGTCTGCACGCAAAGAAACTGTGCGCGGAGGTACTGCAAGGATGGCGCGGCGCGCACTTCCTATACTTACGACGCGTCAAATTCAAATACAAATACATACTTCTGGTGTGATTTTGCATTTTTCAATCTAGCTATGAGATAGTCAGAGTACACGCGGTCTCGGAGGTCCTTTTTCTCCAAAATGGAGTATGTGCATGATCTGCACCCCATCAATGACCACACAGGCTATGCAGCAAGTCGGAAGCGGGGCAGTAAATCAACCGAGCAGTCTGGAGGACGCACCATCTGAGGACTTCGTCACGCCGCACAGTGTGGCGGTCTGCCCGAAGTTCTTGGCCGGCCGTGGTATACAAATTGTAGCTGTAGTGCCTCTACCGCTAGTGGATTACGAAAAGAAGAGTGATGAACGGGATTCACTCATAGCGCTAAGAAGAAGCGCCGTGACTACATCTGTGTGAATTTCACCACTCGACGCAGCTAAACGCAGCTACATTCATCAGTATCAATTTAAGGCGCGCTCGCGCCAACGTCATTCACCCAACCCGCCCACAGCCGATCCTGTGTCCAGCACTACGTCCTCCACGACGCAACTGCACCCGGTCCTGTCCTCCACCTCTGCCACAGATCCCCCTTTCGACGTCGACCTGCTCCTCCCCGACCTGAAGAAGCGGCTGCAAACAGAACTGAGGCGCGCCATCCCGCAGTACTGTGAAGCGGATTCCTCCGTCTTCCGCAAGCGATTTGAAGAGCTCCAGGCTCAATTCGCGGACGCCGATCGGAGCTTGCGAAAGAGCTTCGTGGGCCTCTCCGCCAGGCTCGACCAAGCCACCGAGAAGCAGAAGGTGATGATGAAGAAAGTGAAGTTTCTGGAGGACGCGAGCACGATGCAGGCCTCGCAGTTGAGCAGAGCGCTTGACGCGGGCTGGGAACGGATCGGGAAAAAAATGGACGCAAAGCTGTTCGCGGTGCTCGACGCGGCCCAGGCCCATCGGGAAGAGAATAGCAGGGAACTGGACGAGCTGAGAAGCGAAGTGGGGGAATTGCGAACGCTTCTGGCGGAAGCGCTCGGTTGTGCTGTCGGGGAGGGTGGGCGAAGTAGTGTTCGTGTGAGCACAGACCGTCGCCAGGCCGATGAACGAGAACTTGACTTTCCGGAGGAAAAGAACGAAGACGATCGCGAAGAAGTAGAGAGTCTGGGCGAAGGTACTGATAACCACCTACTTGAGCAGCAAGAAGAACAGCAACATCAAGGAAACGCTGCGCAAGAAGGTCGCGACGGCGAAAATGTAGACGAAGAAGACGGTGATGCGGACGAAGAAGAGGAGTCCGAGAACAGTAAGGTCTCGCCGTGCAGCGTAGAGGACGCTCGGGAGGCGTTGAACCGAGTGTCCCAGGAGTTTGGAGAACGCCAGGACGTCGCAGGAGGTAGATGCTAATACGGTAGAAGACTTCCACTGGCTCTGGCACTGACCCCTACCACCAGTCAATGATATCCAGTGTAAATACTATGCGATCCTCGTGTATCTGTGTGTGACGTGGGACGAAGAACAATTGAAAACGGTCCAAAGGCAAATGATCCAAAACAGCACGGCCGCCTCCTGCATCTACCACGCCGTTGGACGAGCCGTCAGCAGAGGAGCGAACAAGGGCCGCCAACAGCGTCGGCAGCAACGTTGCTGCCAAGATGAGGGCGTTTCAAACGACGACCAAGCCGACGGTTCTGCGCGGCGGTTACCAATCTGACATCCGGCGGAAGTCGCAGGGCCACGTCCAATTCGAAGAGAATGAGAATTAGATCTGCGGAGCAGGGGCCGGGGCAGAAATTCAAGATAGGAGCAAAAGGGAATTCGATTTTTCTAGACACAAAAAGCGACTGTGACTGACGAACATATCAATTTGCAGGATACGCTCCTCGTAGAGGTACCACCACACCAAATGAACCTGCAACTTTTTTTCTATGTTTTGAGAGTTCATCGCTATTCCTAGGAAACTCTGCGGCAGCGCCTTGCGAACTGAATATTTCATACGATGACTTTGGTTTCAAGTACTTCTACAGATGAATGATTCAGAACGAACAACAAAGACCAAATCAAGATAAGCGTCCTTTTCGAGCCTACATTCCAGCGAATGAATCTGGCGGTAAATTGCTGAATGCTTCAGATACCGTCGCAAGCAATCCGAATTGATGGCTTGTTACAGGCGCAAGCGTCTCTACGAGCGACAGGATTGACTGCGTCACTTCTGTTTTAGTCCTCTTTTGCCTAACTGTTGGCGGGGTCCCGGAATGCTGAAATTATTGTCGTTCTGTTCCCTCCAGAATGTAAAGTTTCGGCCTACAGTCGGGTTCATACCTAAAAAAATATGGTCCCTGCACTACTTGTTGCCTCAGCAAGGATGTTACAGTACGTAGGTATGGCTTTATGCCTTTCTTCACGACTTCGCGAACAGCTAGTATAGTTTGTCGCGTCAATGTTCATGTTCTCAACTCCCTTTAGTACTTGTCAAGTTCTGTAGCCAGAGCCACCAGATGAGCCAGAGCGAGAGTCTTGCTTAGAACAAGCGATTCGTAGTGCCTCTCTATCCTCCATCCTCTGGGGCATCTATTATACTCACAGCTCGTTGCACTGGAACTGATCCTGAAGCGCGAACGTTGCTGAAGCTGATCCCAGCGCGCCGCCTCTTTTGCTTTACCCGCCGCTGTAGTCTCTGCGGCCATGGTGTCCGACGCAAGGAGAGCGGCGGCCTCCTCGAATTTCCTGCAGCTCGGTGGTATGCGCGTGCGTGTCTTTCCGCATGCACCATCGGACGTCACCAACGTGCCCGGGGGGCATGACCAGGTCCTGCTGGAAATGGATGCGAGGGGACTTCCAGCATCAGCTTCGTCATCGTCCTCCTCGGCCGCACCCAACGGGCATGCAACCGGAAACGGCCACGCGGCCGCTGACACAGGAGGTAAAAACAAAAGCAAAAGCATTGTGGACGTGATGGGGAATATGCGGCGAGTAGAGAAACAACCGTCGCAGTTTGTGACGCCGGCGGCACCCAATTTCGTCTTTGACGCGGCAAAGACGAAGCCGGCGAGCGGTTTACAGATGCAGTGGTTGGCGCGGAAGATGCCCACGGGGGAGGTGCATCTGTATCCCGCCGGGGACACGTATTCGTTGACGAAGAGGTTGAAGACGGAAAAGGACTTTGGTGCGGCCTTGGAGCTCATGAAAAGGAGGGACGCGCAGCAAGCGGCGGACAGAAGAATGTGGGATGGAGAGAGGAAATCAAAAGTGCTTTATGTTGTTGACAATGTCCTCTTTGCCGGGCTTCCATGATCTGCGGACTCTACTTTTTGCGTGTAGATAGCTTGATCGTCTCCTGCGTATAAGAAATCACCATAAAGAATCTTCTCAAAAAACCAGCCCACTTCCGGCGACACGCACGACGCGCTGACATCTTCCAAGCGTCCCTTCGTCCGCACCGGGTGTTCCGAACTCGACGATGACAACCGGCTCATCCGGGAGCTGGAAGATCCGAGCCTGCGCGCCGCCCAGAAGTTCCAGAAGGAGGATCCCGAGTTCCGGAAGAAGCGGAAGCTCCTCGAGGAGCGGCTGAAGGTGCGGAAGCTGGAGGCGGACATTCCGACAACGGCGGCGGGCGCGAACTTTTTGAAGCACCGGGAGGACGACGAGTTCGACTGGGACGGCGAGGAAAACGACCGGTTCAGCGACGACGATGGAAATGACGGCGGAGCGGACGAGAATGCGGCCATGGAACCAGCGATGCATGCAGACGGGTTGGCGGACGCGGACCTGATAGAGAAGGACGAAAAGTACAAAGTGGAGGAAAGCGACGGGGTAGGCGGAAAAGTCGGCGCGGGAGGGAGCGCAGGTACAAACTTAAGTCTCGTTGTTTCGCTTTTGTTATTGTTTTGGTCTATGCTAATGCTGACTATACTGACGTTCACAGTTGGTTGTGGCTACAACTCCCATTTTCATCACTGCAGCGGGCGACGGGCTCGAAAAAATGTTGAAGGAGAAGGAGGACAACGAGTCTGCGCAGCTCGCTCGTGATGTCGCCGAATTCGGCGGTCTTCTGTCCGAGACGTCTGCTAACCTCCAGAAGCTCATCGCGAGCTCCGGCGACCCGGAGAAGTCGCTCGGCGAAACGATTTCAGACCTGTTCGAGAAGCCGAAACGCAGCGTGGTGGGCATCGAGGAAATTCTGAAGGCACTCAAGATCGACGGAAAGACGGAGAAGACGTCGGCGAAGTGGAAGCAGACGATGGCCCACCTGAAACAGTTCTACGTGGCATCAAAAAACGCGAGCGGAGGATTCGTGTTCTCGAAGAAGCCGTCTTGAAATGCCGCAACAAACGCGCTCACTTAGTACAACTCGCAGCTGCAGAGCAGCTATAGGAGTACGACTTTGTCAATAGAATGACCTGCCAAAGTTGCAGCCATTGAACGTCGACGAAGTTGTTTGCAGTCGTCTACTATTGCATATAAATTTATGCAAACCGACGCCGGCGCTGGAGCTGTTCTTGAGTGTCGTCCGAAGGAGTTTGTTGATCGCCAAACAAGTTGCGTTGATTTCGAGCTCCTCGACGAGCGAAGCGAGGGAAATCGAAATCGCTTGTCGAAAGACGCAAAGCGACAATCTGCCTAACAAATTAGCGCAAGTGCCGTTCTCCAACAGGTGCACTTCTTGAAGCCGATCCCAATGGACGCTGCAGATAAGACGCTTTAGCCAGGCCCTCGATCTAACATTTTCAGCCGTCGCATTCTTCTTCTTGTTCACCGCGCATTGTTGGCCATAGGATCGAAAAAATACTGTTGGTTTCATGGGAAACGGCGCCGGCACATGCCGGAGCGCAGCCTCCGTTTCCGCTTTCTCGCCGTCCTCCAAGAAAAACGCCCCGTCTCCCACTAAGCGCCCTAGCAAGAATCGGTCCACCAGCAAGACGAGGAGCGATCCCCACTGGGTGGTCAACAGTACGTCTACTGCCGGGGATGGGTCGAACAACACGCCGACCGCGCACGGCGGCCGCGCTACTGCGACTGATCACCTGGAGATCGCATCCGTGTCGTCGCAGCATGGTGCACAGGCCGAGGCGATCGCGCTGTTTCACGCACTTGATTGCGAAGGGAAATGCCGCACCAACCTCCCCATTCTGGACGTGCGGCACTTCATCCGGTTTCTCGCGCGGCAGGGACTCCTGGTGCACGTGGACGTACGGCTGCACCCAATCTTCCACTTCTTGGTCGAGGAACAAGAGCTCGACGCGCAGTGGCTGTGGCGTTTCTGCGAGGAAGTCGGGGGTGGATCCGGATCTTCTTTGCGCGGCGATGGAGGGGATATCAATGCTGGTCCAGGAGGTTCGCAGGGTGGACTTCGAGGAAGCGGTTTCGGTTTCTTCGGCGGGGGCGCGAAAAAGCCGTGCCCGTCGTCGCCGGTGACGAATGAAGATGAACAACGCGAGGGCCGCGCGTCTCGGGGCTGCGTCAACGAAGCGGAGAAACAAGGTCCGCGCGAGCCGGACAAGGAGGAGATTTACCTGAACGAGGACGAATTTTCCGCCATGGTGACGCCCTGCCTGGCGACGGTGCGGCAGGCCGTCCACGGACAGATGGCGGTCCGCAAGTTCGGCCGCGTGCAGGAGGTTCTCCGCCAGGTTTTCCGCCAGGTCCGGCCGAACCACGCCGGCGCGAACGCGTCCTACATCCCGCAGCTCGACGAGAAACACGTTGAGTGGGACCAGTTCGCGATTTCCCTCACCACCATCGACGGGCAGCACTGCTCGGTGGGCGACTCCCTGAACTCGTTCGCGATTCAGTCCTGTTCCAAGCCGATCTCGTTTTTGTGCGCGCTGCGCCAGTTCGGCGTGGACTACACGCAGCAGTTCGTGGGCGTCGAGGCCAGCGGCCGCCCGTTCAACGAGGTCTGCCTCAAGAAGAAGGGCGCGGACCGGGAGATCCCGCACAATCCCTGCATTAATGCGGGGGCGATCTGTACGATGAGCATGGTTTTTCCCCAGTACGCGGAGGTGAAGCGACTCCTAAAACTGCTGCAGCTTTGGCGGAGCCTGTGCCGCGGGTTGCAGCCGGTGCACTGCGAGGAAGTGCTGGGGAAGAAGCTGGGCTACGGGCCGTTCCCGTTCGTGCCGGGTACGGTGGGATCGACGATGACTGCATCGACGTCGGGAGCCGGTCGTGGAAGCGAAACCTCCAAGGCCCGCGGCACGCCGTCGCCGAGAGGAGGCGGAGGTGCTAGCGGAACAATGCAGCGGCAGAACAGCGGGGAGGGACCGATTCAGATGCGGCGGTTTGGTTCGGCGCAGAACTTGATGGAGGGACTACTCCCGCGGAACCTGATGCGCGACGATGCGCACGCGTCGGGCGGCGGGGACGCAGGAGAGTGGAACGGGGAGGACGATGAAGGGGCCGCGCAGGAGGAGTTTCAGGAAGCTATCACGCGCGAACAGATGGCGCAGCACGTGCGAAACTGCCGCAAGAGCATGGTGATGCTGCAGCGCAGCTCGAGCGGCATCGAGTGCTCCTTACCCGGTGCGGACGGAGCAAGCGTGTCCTCGCCCACGTTGGACTCGCCGGATATCGGCGGAAGCGGCGGCGGACTGCTGGCTTCCGACAGAGCGTCTCCTTCGCCGAAGAACAAAGCGCGAGCGCAAGCCAGGTCCGCGACGAAGGGCGCGGCCGCTCCCCGAGGTAATTATAGCGACGGTGAAAACGCAGACGCAATCGCGACGACAGATCAGGCGACGGCTGCGGTGCTGTATGGGGATCCCGTTTTGCAGCCGGCTGGTAGGTGTCTAATGGCGTCGGACATGCACATCAACCGCGCCATGTACGAGAGTGAATCTTTAACTGCGAACGGCAATTGGTGTCTGGCGCACCTCATGGTGGCGCGTAACAGCTTTCCGCCGTGCTTCCACGAGAAAGGGGCCGCGTTGGTGAAGAAACACAACCGACAGCGCAAAGAGATGCAGAGGTTCGCGCACGAACTGGAAGAGTGGAGCGCGCAGAGACAGAATGCAGGTGTGTTCGTCATGCATAATTAGTCAGTGATATCTTGTCGTAGATGGTGGATATGGAGATCATGCATAGGTTCGAACTTTTGCAATTTCATGATGCGGTAAGTATCATCATTGACGCCATATACCGCGCCGCCATTTGCAGGTCTCGCCTCCATCGAAGGCAGCGACCCTGAGTTTTCGGGTGCGGAGGGCGCTGGCTACAGTCCTGGCATCGTCGTCGAAAAGTCTAAACTCGCGTGGATTCACGACGCGACCGCCCCCGTCTCTGCCTCCGAGCTCGCCCTCAAGGAAACCCTCGAAACCTACTTCCAGGCCTGTTCGATCGTTTCCAACAACCGGTTGATGTCGACTATGGCCGGGACGCTCGCGAACTGCGGTCGCAACGTGTACACGGGCACGGTGTGCTTCGGGCGGAAGGAGATTTCCCAGGTCCTGCCGATAATGATCACCGCGGGCATGTACGACTACAGCGGGCAGTGGGGTTTCGACGTCGGCGTTCCCGCTAAGTCGGGTGTCGGCGGCTGCGTCTACATGGTGATTCCGGGATTGTGCGGCATCTCGGTCTTTTCCCCGCGGTTGGACGAAAACGGGAACAGCGTGCGCGGCGTGGACGCCTGCACCCGGTTGTCGGAGCTGTTGTCACTGAACACGCTCTCCGCGCTGCAGCCGTCGATCGCGACGTCCGCGGCTGGGCTCGGTGACAGCGGCGGCAGTAGTTCGGGTGGCAAAAATGGTGCCCCCGCTGGCGCGGCACATCAACTCCTCACCCCGTTCGATCCCCGGCGCGCAACCGATCCCTTCGAGGAACAGGTGGCGAAAACCCTGAAGACCGCAGCTTGGGGCGACGTCCAGGAAATGACAAAGCTGTTCAAAGCGGGCGTCGACCTTGCGGTCGGCGACTACGACGAGCGAACCGCGCTGCACATCGCCGCCGCCGAAGGGCACACGAAGGTGGTTCACTTCTTGCTGCTGGTCCTTGAGGAGTCTCAGAAGACGAAACTCGACCGCTGGGGCCAGACGGCGGCCGACGGCGGCGTGCAGCAAAACCGGCGCATGATGCATGTTTTGAAAAGGTCCGGCGTCACGGCGAACGATCCGGAGTCCTATGCGGACCGCGCGCACCCGGCGGGCTTTGAACGCTTCCTGAGCAAGGACAACAACAGCAAAGACGGCTCTGACGCGGACTCCCCTTCCACCACGGGCCCGACACGCGGAAAAACGACCGCCGAGTCCACGACGCCGACGGCCTATCAGCACGAGTTCACGGACACGGAGCTACCGGTGCTGTGGGCGGCGCACTCGGAAGGCGAATTGGACGAACTCGTGATGTTCACCGCGCAGCACGGCCCGGAAAAGCTCACGCTAGGCTCGGACTACGACAAACGGACCTGTTTCCACCTGGCGGTCTGCGGGCGGGCGCTGAAAAACGTGAAGTACCTCATCGTGCAGGCGCGGAAGTGCGGACACCTGGAGGCGATGCTGTGTTTTCGAGATCGCATGGGGGGAACGGCGTGGTCGGACTTGGAGCGGGAGAGCGAAAAGGGCTCACTGAGCGGAGACGTGGAGGTCGAAGCGGAGTGGGAGCTACTGCGGTCGGAGCTGGAGGAAGCGTACGCAAGTCTGAATGGAGACGGGAGCGCAAGTTGAGAGGCCGTTTGGGAGCCTGCAGACTTCAGTTTTGGAAGTCGCGGCGGGGAATGACTCGTGTGAAGCTATATACTTATAGGTCTACATGACTTTACCACACTAACTCGACGTCGTTTGTTGAGTACCACGGGGTATTAGAAACACCAGGAGCTGTCGCTGCACATCAGCACCGCAGCAGTTGCTTGGAGGGCGGATCGCGCGAGTCCTCTTTGGTGTAGTAAAACTGGTGGAGAGATGAAATTCAATTTAATTCTGTAAAAAAGTATGTTATCGTCCTCAACCTTAACCTCCTGTTGCTCTCGACGGAAGTGAAAGATCGAGTGGCTCACGTTTGCTAGCCGGTCCTAGTACGAGTACGACAAGCTGATTGAAATTGATGCGGAAATCAATTGTCTAAACATCATCTGAGAATCAATTGCGTTTGAGGCTTTCTGTTTGTAGCGCTTGCTGCTATGCGCCAGCACTGACTTCTCCAGGTAAAATAAATCCGGCGTAAGAAAGCAGAGAGTATGTTCTTGGCTGTTCTTGTTCCGTTACGGGGTGAAAATACCGCCGAAACTCTGAGGGTAGGCTCGCTACGGTAGCTAAAAGGGCCTAGCTCCGTCTATTTGAACTATTCATTGGCGCGAACAGGCTTGCATACAGCTGAGGCTTGGCTAGCCATTGCAGCCAGTTTTACCACGGTGAATTTTTATTTTGCGCCAGGCTCCGACCGACACCGACCCGCAAATGAAATTATGTGTCGGTGTGATCCTCGCAATAAATTTTTTGGCAGCTTAATAGTTAAGCTGGCGCGAAGAGAAAACGTAATTATTACTTATTCTAAAAACCGAAGACCGAGGTAGATGCTAAGGCGCGGACGAAACAAATGAATGAATCTAGAAGGAGGACGCAGAAACATCTGGAGCTGGTGTACATCGTGCGGTTTGAAGCTCACCTCGTTTCACAAAGTGACTCGTTTCACCTCCCGGACCTCAAATGGCTGCTGCTGTGGCGGTGGTATTTTGAGAGCCAGAAAACTCAACGAAATCGAAAGGCGTAAACGAATAATTTTTCAAGGGCACCGAGCAGCTCTGTCGCTCCGAGAAACATCAGTTCGAGTTCGGGTCTCACCGTGTATCAAAACTTGAAAAACTTGAACGCACAATGAAGTTGGTTGCTTGTACATTGATTGGTTTTAAGGCAGAAAGACGACAAGCCTGGGTGGACCGCAGGAAAAGGCTTAGTCCGAAGAAGACGCAAAGTCGATCGGCTCGGCTGTCGGATGTTCAAGCTGGAGCAAAGATCCCAATTTTGAGATCTTGTTGTGATAATAACTGCTTCGACCGCTGCAGAATCGCGGATGCACACATTGTGAGCGCGTTCTCCTTCTCATGATCCCCGACGCGACGGATCGGATCTCAATCTGCAATGCCCAAACGTCGGAGTAATTTGGATCCCCTTCCCCGTAACAAAGGCGCAACAATTATGGTACTTATGATAAAAACAGACAGCATCGCGAAATGCATGGTGTCTACTCCACCATCAAGCACGCTCACCACTGATTTTCGACTAATTTGACCTCGCAGGGCGAATCCAGACGATCAATAAAAATAAGTAAATATATAGAAACTAGATAGTGATACCTCCACGGAGGACGACGACAGAAGCGCCTCGCGACCACGAAGTTCAGCTTTTTATCTTCGTAGCCCCTAAGTCCCCCCGCCTCTGACAAGATGGCGAACGAGAGTGCGAAGTTCATGAAGAACGCCTACATTGGCTGGACCAATACGGCGGGGCTGTACTACGCCCACGATTACGACCCGGAGAAGGTGCAAAAACTGAACCAGCGGGAGAAGTACTTGAAGAAGAAGGCGGGGACGTACAAGAAACATGTGCTCGAAATGAGCATGATCATCCCCTTCACCTTCATTTGCGACACCTGCGGGGAGTTCAACTACATAGGTACTTTTCATCATTAAATTTTTTTGCTATAGTTGTGATTATCCGAGGACAAAGATAGACAATGGAATCCACCCTGAACAACAAATGAAGGATGAATCCACCTATGGCTTTGGAATCTCTTTTCAACTACATCGAAAAAGTCAAATCAACAATGGGCCTCGTTGTATTGCTTTGATGATCATCTTGATCAACATGATCAATTTCAGGTAAAAAGCTGATGTTCAAGATGGAGGCAATACGAGGCGAGACGCAGCTGGGGTTGAACATCTACCGGTTTTACGGTAAGTGTCCGCACTGCCAATGCCAGTTCACGTTCAAGACGGACCCGGAGTCGCAGGGCTATGTGTTGGAATCCGGCGGGCGGCGGACGTACGAGCACGGGCAGACGGTAGCCGAGGGGGAAAAGCAGCTGAAGGAAGAACACGAGAAGGAGGCAGAGGACGGGACGTTGAAACGAATCGAGCAGGCGGCGCAGGGAGCGGCCGAGGAAATGCGCATGCAGGACGCACTGGAGGAAACGTTGGCAATCCAGCGACGGGCTGGGAAATCACGCGACAATATGATCAACCAGGCGCTTGCCGCGCTGGATTTTTTGTACTTTGCGGCACAGGAAAGCGGCGATGATCAGGGACAGGGCGAGATTGATTTGGAGGAGTATGCCGAGTACATGCGACTGCAACGAGACGAGCAGAAGGAGGCACGCAGACAGATGATAGAGTTGGAACTTCTCGACGAAGGTGGCGCGGGCGCTTCATCGTCGGCCGTCGGTGGCCCTGCGGCTGCTTTTCGGGAAGAAAGGAGAAAAAGCCAACATGGAGTGACCAGCGCTATGTTTGTCGATACGGAGTTGGGGCCGGAAGCGCCTGGTCGTGGGAGCGGCGGGAAGAAGAGGATAAAAGCGACGAGCGGTGATGTCTTCGGTGGCGAGGCACAGGACCCGCAGCCAGGAAAGCTCGGGGCAGTGGGGCTGCAGAGGAAAAAACCGGAGCTCCGCAGAAAGGCCCCACCACCCGTTGTTCATGCGAAACAGCCAGAAATCATAAAGAATGAAAGCGCTGCAAGTGCAGCTGTTGATAGCGACAAGGCAAAAGGCGCCGCTGGTAGAGAGCGCAGCCCGCGTCGCGGGGAAGCGGCCGCACTAGTGGCAGACTACAGCGACTCAAGTGAATAATTGGCGTATACAAAATGTCATTTCGGAAATACAACAGGCATTGAAACTGAAGGAACCCAAACCCATTGAAAGCGATTCCCATCTATCAGAAAAGCGCCGAGCCATCCTCGGCGAACTGTCGAACGTGGCGAAGAAATGCATGCCATGATGCGGTCCTCGCGCTAGTGTTCTCAATAACACTACAGACATCAAATGCGAGGACGGCCGAAGAGCGCACGGACGAGGCAGGACGGTTTGGCTCAAATCACACAGCAGAAAGTAAGTACTAAAAGATGAGGCACGTCATTCCTTCTTTGTCCGCGGCCTTCGTTGTGGCTCGCGGCATCGCTGGCCCGGACGACGCAGCGTACCCGCATTTTCTTCCTGAGGAGGACTTTCCAGACGCGAAATGCCTGGACGGTTCGCGGCCGCTGTACTACTACCGGCCGGGCTTCGGCTCGGGCAAGGATTCGTGGCTGCTCTACCACGAGGGCCAGGGGTTTTGCGGCTCCAGCGAGAGTTGTCTGGCCCGTTCCAAGACCGCCTACGGAAGTTCGCACTACGAGAAGGAGAATTACGGAAGTGGCAAATCCAGGTTGCGCATCCGGCGGGACGGCTCCATGATTCTCGAAAAAAGTACGCCGCACTCTGGTGGCACCGCCACTGACGCCGCAGGTCACCAGCAGCACTCCCTGCTCTCCTCTCTTGCGGCCAAGACACAGGGGGACTCCCACGACTCCCCACCCTACCTCCTCAACATCACCGCTCAGAACGCGGCCTTCTCCCGCGACGCCACTCTGAATCCGCTGCTCCATAACTGGAACCACGTGTTTTTGCGCTACTGTGACGGCGGCTACGTGAGCGGAGACCGGCGCGACCCCGTCGAGGTCGTGGATCCTACGGGCAACGGGACCGAGAAAAAGCAGCTGTGGTATCGCGGCAAGTACATAACGGAGGGCGTGTTCGCGCACCTCGCGCAGAACGAGTTTTTGGTGCACCCGTTTCGGGGCGCCACCGACGTGATCCTTAGCGGCTCCAGCTCCGGCGGCATCCGCACGCTGCTCCACATGGAGAGATTGAGGGCGCTGCTACTGGAACAGCTCTTCCCAACACCAAAAACAAGTACAAGAAGCATTCCTCCTGAGCAGGAGCCGCGCATCTCCGCGTTCATCGACTCTGGTTTTTACCTGGACAACGAGGTGTACCGCCCGCCAAAGAAGTGGCTGGTCGACAACATGGGCGTGCTCCCCATGCTGAACGGGGAATGCGTGGCCGCGCACCCTGCCGCCCCCGAAACCTGCATGGTGAGCTCAGTGGCTGCGGCGTACGTCCGTTCGGTGCCGATATTCGCGGTTCAGAGTCGGTACGACACGGACCAGCGCGAGGACGAGCTGTCGGAAGACTGCGCGGCCAGCGAGGCCTGCGTGACACAGTACGGCGACCTTCTCACCGGGGCGTTTAAGCAGTGGGTGTACAACGACGCGAAAAACGGCCAGCCGCGAGGGGGACTGCTGGACAGCTGCAGCCACCACTGCATCGAGGACGCGGCAGATCTGGCCTTTGGCGAACGGTACGGCGAGAACGCACTCCAAATGCTGGCGCGCTGGTACCGAGCGGTTGTACCGGGTACGGCGGCATTCGCGGACGCCGACAAGCACGGCGGTGTGGTGGTGGTATTCGACAGCCAGGAAAGCGCGAGGTTCCCCTGCGAAAAGTGCTGCCACGGAAAGCCGGCCACTGGTCACGGGAACGGTGCGGGGGAGGAAGGCTCTGTGGAAGAAGAGCGACAGAAGGAATACTTCTACGTTTAGTTCTTTGGGATTGGGAAGTTTGAAATTGAAACGGAAACGGGTCGTACGTACTGAACGAAGACGTCCATGTGACACAGCCGGAAAAACACGAAGCCATTGTTGAAGATACTTCAGCAACGCAAGTGAATAATCAACTGATGCCTGCTGCTTGTTTACTTCGAATTGGAAATTTATCCCATCAAGCACCTTTCATCAGGGTACCACTGACTGAGGAGCCCTTTTTTGAGTAACGCCGCAAGGAAAGCCGCTCTCATCTTGTGGGTCTTACGTGGGCCACCGCCACGGTCACCATGTTCGCGCAAGCAAATCAGGATACTTTAAGTCTTTAACATTTTGGCGGCTGAAACCGATTCCTCTGCAATAGCATCGAGCCGAAAGAAGTGGCGCTGTTTCGCGTGTAATTGCAAGCGTTACCACCTCCTTTGTTGCTTGCCCGCCGTGAGCCCATTCGCTGAAAAGCAAGCCATAGCCCCATTCAATAAAAATTGAAGATCAAGCGGGAAGTAAGAAAGTATCAGTAAGCATCGACAGCAATCAAAAATGGACTCGTCTTCTCCCGCCCGCCCGCAGCGGCGGGTGCGCAACCTGCTTTCTGCGTACTATGCCATGGACGACTCCACCAGCCCCGAGAAGGTCGATGCCGGCAGAAGCCGAACCGAATCCACCTCAACTGCCACAGCCGCATCCGCACCCCCGAGTGCGGCCAAAAACGCTGACTTCGGCGCCGCGGATTTCTCTCCCGAGCAGTGGTTTTCGTCGCTCCTGCAGGCTGGGCACTCCGTTCCGCGCCTGATGAAGATGGCGAACGCGCTCGAGTCGGAAATCCGCAACCTCGACAGCGAGCTGCAGACGCACATGTATGAGAACTACGCCAAGTTCATCACCGCGACGGACACCATCCATTCCATGAGTGCGGTCATTCGCGAGCGGCTGCTGCCGAACGACTTGAAAACTCTCGAGGACAAGATCCACCGGGTGGACGCGAAGATGGCCAGCAGCACGGACAAACTGGAGCCGGGGAACCGGAAGATCACGTCGCTTTTGTCCAGACAGGAAAAGCTGGAGAAGGTGCGGCTGCTGTTGCGGGTGCCGGAGGTGTTGAAGGAGTGTTTGCGGACGAAGCAGTACGGGAGGGCGGCCGAAGTGTACTGCAAGAGCATCGGAGCACTGAGAAAGCGGCCGGACGTGTTCGAGCAATCGCTAGTGGAAGTGAATTTGGTGATGCGCGAGCTGAAGGGAACGTTGGAGGCGCGGTTGCGGAGCCAGGAAGTGGAAGCGGGTGCGGGCATTTCCACGAAGGAGGCGCTGAACTGCTCGAAAACCCTGCTCGAGCTCGGCGCCGACGCAACCCAGACGGCGAGCGTGTTTCTGGCGGGCCGCACCGCGGCGCTGGACGGGATGCTGGTGGAAATCTGCGGCGCGGCCGCGGGGGCCGGTTGTTCCACCCAAGGTACGGAAGAAGACGGCGACGACGCTTTCCGGAGGTGTTTGAGCTTGTTGTCCGAGAGGTACGCGGGGCAGTTACGAGAGGTTGTGGACGCGTGCTGCAACAAGGACCAGGGGCTTGGCACACAACACTTGCCGGAGGGCTTCGTGGAGGATAGACTGCAGAAGCTTGCCGCGCAAGTGCTTCGAATTATGGCGGAGAAATCTCCGGCACCGGCGACGGCACGCAGCTGCTTGCAGGGCCTCGTGGGAGCGATTGGGACGGGCCTAGCGCACGCGCGTGGTAAGTTACGTACCATTTTTAGTTGTCATTTGTTCGTTCATTCTCGGGTTTGAGCCGTTTCTTCGCCCAAAGTGCTTGTGCTTTTTGTTCGTTTCGTTTGAAAACGACGTATTTCCTTAAATTCTGGCCCCCAGCACTGTTGTAAAAATTGGCTCAGGCGACGCGCCCGGGTCTTCGCCCACCCTGCAGAAGCTTCTGACGGACGGCGCCATGCTGAGCGCCACGAAGACTTGGGAGACCGCGCAAAACCAGATGGTCGCCGAGCTCGTCAAACTGCACGCCACCCTTTCTGCGCCCTCCGGTGCCGATCTTTCCAGCAGCAGCTCGAAGTCGAGGATTGGCGCCACACCCGCAACCGCCGCGAGCGCCGCGGACGACAAGGAGAAAGTCGGCGCCGCCGAGCACTCGATCTTGCTGCACGCGTGTTTGAGCCTTACCGACTGCCAGCCCCTGTTCGAAATGCTCGCCAGCTCCAAACGGGACGAGGGCCACAAACTGGTCGAAGCGTTGCTGAGAAACGTGAAGGATTTCTTCGTCGCGTTCGTCGAAATCTGCAAGCTGGTATGCCGCGACAAGGGCGAACGGCAGACCAACGACCTGTCCGCGCTGTTGCCCGCGAACGTCACGAGGATCAAAGGCTTGCCGTTCCGCGCGCAGTTCGCGCTGGCTCTGGTGCGCATGGGGAGACACCTGGAGACGCGCGGCGTCGGGAAGCTGTGGAGCGTGGGCGTGGACTTGTTCGGCGGAAGCAGCGAGTTCTCCGAGGAGGGCAGCGAGAAGATCCTTGCCGGCAACTGCCGACAGGCGGCGGCGGAAACGCTCGCCCGGGCAGTGGAGCACGAGGGCGCGCAGCTGGGCCAGCTGCTGCGGTCAAACATAGGCACCGCCGAGTGGTGCGGCAGCGACGGGGAGCGGACGGACATCCGGGCGCCGAGAACGGTGGTGCACGCAGTAGTGGACGGGCTGCGGGGGTTCGAGCACTTGGTCGGCGCGATGCTTGGCGATCAGCGAAAACCGAACGCATCCGAGAACCTCCTCTCCCGCAACGACGTGCGGTCTCGCGGCAACCGCGGCCACCTTTACGCCGGCGCAAACAACCTCAGTGTCGACGACGGAGCGTCGCTGGGCACGAGTCTCGACCTGACGAGCTTCGGGGGCACGTCGTTGGGCATAGGCGGCGGAGGAAGCAACGACCACGAGGAGATTTCGCTCGACGTCGAGCGGCTCCTGGCGAGGTCGGCGCAGATATACGCGCCCGTTGCCTTCAATCGCGCGGCCGCCATGTCCGGTGTGGTGAAAATTCTGCTGAAGTCGTTTTCAGAGGACATCCGACTGCAGGTGCCGGTAATCCTTGACATTGGCGCCGTGCAGCAGCTACAGTTGGACGCCGCGTACTTGGCGGCCGAGTGCGGAGGCTTCGTTTTGTCCGAGGATCTTTCGACGGTGGACGGCCTGGTGAAGGAGGTGGTGGCGTCGGCTTGCGGACGCTTCAGCGCTGCTGGGAGCCGAAGAGGGGGTCCTGCGGGAACGGGTACCGGAAGCAAAAGAGCAGAGCTCTTGGACGCAGCGACGGTGGACCGTCTCGTGCACGCCGCAATCGCGAGCGCGAATGCAGACGTGGGAGGGGGCTTGTCAGTCGAGTGAGGTTTCGGATGATGAAGCCGTGTGGATGTTTTGCTTTGAAGTTGTACCTGACTGGCCCGAGAGCAAGGCGTCCCTTTGTTCGTCAGTCTTCGAACGTGCAGTACGAAAAAAGCTTTGGTGCTCGAAGTCGCTAGTTTTGAAAACTCGTGCCGGCCGACGTGGGCGCTGAAGCAAGGAAGCGCGCGCACAGCTTTCGGATGTGGACGGCGCGGAAGGCGGCCAAAGAGCTGGAGTTCGAGCAGTCGCTATTCATTTCGCATAATTCACCGTGACGAGCAAGTAGTGTAGAGAGAGCGAGAGGCAACATCGTACTGTTCCTGCTTTTCTTTGTCATCCTCATCGTCTTCATTCCTTAGAAAAAATCGTTTAATTTGTTGGCAGCAGCTATTTCGAGGCCAGAGGGGTGTGAGTCGCTCCAAGTCCAACGAAGAATTAAAATTTCTCTGAACAATCGATGAGCTCGACCAAGGCGCTGGAACTAACGGAGACGCGCCGGAACGACGCGAACCGTGGGCACCAGGCGAAGGAGTTTCGCGACCACATCGCGACCATTTCGGCGGGTGTGCGGCTGGGGGTAACGGTTCCGAAAGGCAAGGAAGAGCGCGACGAGGTGGAGGCGGTGCGCGAACTGCGGCGACGACGCGGCGAGCATTTCGAACTTACGCCTGGCGGACGTCTTGGATCCCCGCACGCAAACGAAACAGCCGAGCAGCGGCCTTGGCGCTCTACTGGCCACCTTTTTGGCACCGGCGTCGGCGCGTGCTCTATGTAAACACACCAGCAACCAAAGCACGTCGCGGGCAGATTCATACTCTGACGGGGCTATGGCAGCGATCGAGATTCCGACTCGGCAGCGAGTAGCATGCCATCGATGCACCTAGACGAGACGCAGATAATGCACGAGAGCGGCCAGCGCAGAGACGATCGAATACTAGCGCGCACGTCTTTGGGATCATGCGCACCAGCAGCGCCGGCCGAAGCAAGTGAGCACCTAAACCACTGCGACTGCACCTGCTCGCGCGACTAGTCCGCTAAAACGCGGAGCCTCGAGTCCGGACAGGGGCAGTCCAAGTTTCAAGAAATCAGCGCCCGCCGCCACTCCGGCCGCGAGTTTACTCCTGCAGCCAGTGACTCTCGTCCCCACAGTAGCAGCGTCGTCGTCTACTTCTGCAGCTTCCACGGCGGTGCTGTCCGCTCCGACGATCGCGCCCGCAGTTTCGACGTCAGTGATTTCTTCCGCAGGATCATCAAGCCGCCATCTCCCTCGGGGCCCAAACTGCCGCAGATGGGTCACGAAGCAGAAGCTGCAGCAGAGGAGGGCGCGCGTGCTGGGCTTGTGAAAAAAGAGCACAAGGGCTACGAGGGCTGCAGCCCTAGATCTTGGTAGTGGATCTTAACTCTTCGCCATCGGATTCGGAAGTCATCTTCTAATATTCGCGAGCGCCTTCTTGATACGTAGTCAGCATAAGTATTCATCCATACATAGTACATAATACACACACACACACACACACACACACGATGGATTACTACCATTATTTGGAGGATGCGCAAGACACACACACGATGGATTACTACCATTATTTGGAGGATGCGCAAGAAAAGAAGGGCGGTCGGCAAGGTAAGAAAGAAAAAAAGGCGGGAAAGAAGGCCGAAAAAAAAGCGCTCGCGAAGATGAAGGCGGCCGAGAAGATGAAGGCGGCCGAGATCGTCGCAAGTCGTGAGGTATTATGCGTAAGCATCTTTATAAATAGAGCAACTTCATCGCTCGACGTCATCGCCTACCTGTGCAAACAGAGCCAATTCCATCCGCGGATTACAATTCGACTATCAATGCATGATCAATAATATGCCACATCAACTTTATTGCAGGTCGTGACGGAAGGCGACAGCGGTGGGAAGGCAGAGTAAGGCGAGCCTGCATGGAGAGGGATTAGAACACACGCTGACCCTGAGGCTTGCCCATCTTGCCGTAAATGGGGAGAATCGTAGGTCGCCACTGTTGTCGCGCGTTTACTTCGTCACGTCTGGAGTGCGAGTCCTGACGTGGCGAGGGGCTCCTCTCCTGCGCGTTGCAGGTGAGTCTGAATTATTAAAAAAGAAGGGGCAAGAAGAAGAGGAACAAGCTGGAAACAGAAAAAAGCCAGCGCCAGCGCTTACGTGCCACGAACGGACGCGGCAGGCAGAGCAGCGGAGGGAATTCCTCCGTTAGTTTTAGTTTCGACGTGCTGGCGCGTGCCGCGTGTGTAGGTCGTGCGGATGTAGTAGAAATTAGTAGAAATTTCGCGTCACTAATTCGCGACGCTATAATTGATTCGACGGCAGAAGACGAAAGTTGGAAGCAGGAGTAGCGCCGTGCCTAAACTATGAAGCTAACTGAGTGCAGCTTGTTCCGTTTTAGCTTCACGACGGGACCAGCTTGATTGGCTTTGGCATTGATTCACTGACTCACTTATGATCAGCAGTCTTTTCAACTGACTCACTTATGATCGAGGCGCTGCAGCTGCGCCTTAGTGGCTCCTTAGGCTTAGCGTGCAAGCTGCCGGACATGTAGTTGGAGAAGAGGACGGATCGGTTTCAGCCCGATGCCATTTCCACTTCTGAATCGCTTGCCGGGCGCTGTGCGAGATGGCTGATCTTCGCAGGCAGCTGCCGGGCACCGTCGCGGAAATTCTGAGTGAGAAAGCGGACTACACATCACGCCCCTCTATGCGCATTCATAGGACGGCGCTGCAGACGCGTGACTAGAGGCAGAGTGGTGCTGTTACTGTCGACTCTTCGCTCGTCCACCCCGCGCTGCGGGTCGTGAAGTTCCTACGACGAAACATGACGAATCTGTGGCCATGATCATGCTTTCTCGTGAACGCGGGGTCTTCCAAGTTTCGCCCCGTGTAAATCGAAGGCTCGTGTGTCGCCAAAAAGAACAGAAGATCCGCAATTGAGTGACGGTCTAATCTGATGATCCCGAAATACTATACCTACGATACATAGAGGCCAAATGTTTCTTTTATGTGTTGTGGCACGACCAGCAGTGAAACCAAACTCGTTGTCATACTGTCGTTCTTCTACCGATATCGTCGTGCTTCTGCGTCCAACTTTCCGACTTCCTATGGACCATGTGCAGCTCGGGCGTGCCGCCGTTCCCGCTCACCTAAAGAACTCGTCGAGACTTTATGTAGGCTAGGAGTCACATTTCGACCGTGTTGATTTCTTTCTTGTATTACGATTTGGAAGCGAAGCCCAACTACAATGAATGTTCGCGGAACGAGTATCACCATGATAGAGATAGATTCTTGCACGGCTCGTGCTCCGAGAAGGCTACCATCTCTCTTTCTCGCACCGTAAGCATATGACCATTACCAGAACGCCGCCCTATTTTCGTACATAGCTTGTGCAGCAAAGAAACTGACTCTGCGGCCAACATCGAACTCAAGACTGCTGCAAACGCAGACCGGCGACCTCTCCGCGCAGGCAGGTCGCTTCCACGAGATACGAAACGAGAGGACGAAGCACCGGAAGTTCTAATCGAAGAAACACCTACGCAGGGTTGGCCTTGGCGGATAGCCATAGCGTTCGCGTGACGAGCCTGAACTTTTCAGCCGTCCCTGGGGGCTGTCGGCAAGGACTCGCGCCATCGCTTCTTGTGGACCTGGACTGCGAGCTGAGCACCAATCGAATCCCGGCCTCGCCGAAAGACAGGAACAAAATGAGGACGTCATCGGTTCGGTGGATCGCCTCCTCCGCGGTTCTTGCGGTCTTTTCCTGGGCCACCAGCACGACAACCACTTTCATCTTCTCACACTTCGCGGTCCGCGCCGCCCCTTGGGACAAGAACAAGACCCAAGACAGCAAGAAGAACGTCGCGCAGCATCTGCTCGTGCCGGATGGTTTGGTAGCGAACCTGACAGCACATCAGCAGTCTGGTTACGCTAGCATGGATGATGACGCGTTGCCCCCGCTCGAGGCGCCGAAGCCGAAGCGGGCCCCGGAGAAGTTGGGCGATGCGTACCAACCCGAGGAGCCGCCGCCGTACGCTCGGGAACACGTTGTCGGCGAAGACACCAGCACGCGTCCTTCGACGACCACTCCGGACGCGGCGGACTTGAGTCTGCCGACCACGCCAGACGCGGAACTGAGCCTCACGCAGATTCTCGAAAAGCAGGCTGCAAGTCAAGGGCGGGTCTCTCCTGGAACCGGTGTCGTGGGGTTCGTATCGCCCGGGGGCAGCAGCAGCGCGAATCCGAGTCTGCACCAGCAGCACCTCCTGGAGGACCACTTGATGCGCTTTTCGCCGTCTCTGGGCTCAGGTCCGGGAAGCGCGCGGGCGTTTTCGCCGGGAGAAGGTCCTGCCACCGCGCTGCAGCCGTGGTCCGAAGGGGAGGAGGAAGGGTCTTCCTGCAGCGCGGAAGCACCGGCAGATACAGGCGAAATGGGCTCGGCGTCGGGTCGTGGCACAACGCAACAGCAGCACAGCCATGGTTTCCAGATTGCACTAGGCCATGGGATATACTCAGCTGCTAAAATTCCCTGCCGGACGCCTTTCGCAGCTGGACAAGACGCTCCGATTGCTCCGCCAGGGACCGCGCAAGCGCAAGTCGAGCAGCAAACCGGGACGCGCAGGGCACAGCTGCGTGGAGGAGCTGGGTCTGGGTCGGGAGGAAGCCGTAGCTGGAAGCCGTCATTGCGTCCGGTGAGCTGGAATAACAAACCGTCCACCCGCGTTTCGACTCCGCCAATCCGCGAAGATGATGACGAAGGCGATGATGCTGACAGCCAAAGTCCAGCTGGGCGTGATGAAAGTGCAGATCAGTCTCGGTCGCAATCCCCGAACCTCATCGACGCACTGACGCAGATGCATTACGTGGACCAGTACACTGACGGTGCCCTAGAAGACCGCGTCCGTAACGTGAAGCGGTCTGCCCCTTGGGGTCCCTCTCGGGGCGACGAGTCCGACACGGGAGTGGCGCGGTGGGTGAGGAGCCGGCTTGCAAGTCCCGACTCCTCGGGTGCTGGTGAAGCAGAAGCTCTCGCGACCAGTACGCCGCCTCGCGGTAGCACGCCCCCCGCCCCAAACGAGGGCAGGCACGCGACTGTACCGGCCTCGTCCGACGACGAGGCCACATTCGCTTGGAGGGTGTGGAAGGCGAACTCGCTTGCCGAGGAACGTTTGAAGGGTATCGTGAATCGGCTGCTGGTGGATGCTGACTCGCACCCGCCTTTGCTGTCGCAGCACGAAGGAGACGCCGAGCGCGAGCTGGCCGCCTCGGACGCGAGTCTGCGCTACAGCTCTTCGTCCGCCGGCCCAGAATCACCTGGGGACGGCGAGGACGATTTGCTTCATGTTCGTCCACGCCCCGTCGTGCGCCGGCGAGGAGACCTGACGCAACTCCGAGAGGCGATGGCCCGTGGATCGCCCGAGCGGAGTCCGCCCGTGTCGCGTAGGAGCGTGACGCCGGCTGTTTCGCCGTCGCCCTCTCCTCCGCCGGAATCAACGTCGCTGTTATTCACCGACGACGACGGTGCGGCGTCCTCTGTGTCGGGAGTTTCCGGGTCCAATGAGGTCGCGGCATCGTCCCTCCTGTCGCGCGGAGCTCTTCATCCGAGTGAGAGGACCTACGAGGACGGTGTCGCTCTTCTGAACGCACTGGGTCTAGAAATGAACGTCTTCTCAAAGGAAAGACTGAGGGTCTTGCAGGAACAGCACTCGAGACGACAGGGATTGGAGCGCGCAGCGGCCGTTCTGCCTACGTCGGAGGAGGTGCAGGCAATGAAAAAACACATGGCGGAGCGATACAAGTACCTTCCTGGCGACAATCAAGCACAGCTGGAAGCGTACTGCCGCGAACGTGCAGGAGCCATTGGAGGAGGTTCGGCGTCTGCGTTGATTTCGGCCAGACGGGAAGTGGACTCAGGAGACGAGCAAGTAGAAGAAGATTTTTTGCCGCCGTCGCTGCTTCAGGGGCACCAGCTGCAAGCGGACTGCAGCGGCATCGAGCTGACGGAGTTGAAAAAGAAACGGGAGCAGGATGGAGGTGCCACGACCCAAAATATTTCGAAAACGACGCAAACTGGACCTCGTAGCCGGCCCCGACCGCAGCCGCTCGCTGACGAGCCAGTGATGCCAGCAGTGCACACCCGTGCCACTGACTCGAGCGCGCTCGACATTGATGTCCGTCCGCACTATCTTCGCGGAGTACCCTACTCGTGGATGCCGGAGAAGCATCGGGCGAAAGCGCTGGCGCATTCATCTGGGGGCAACGGTAAGATTGGGGGAGGAACAAGTTGTTCGAGCCTCGTCGACCTGGAGGAACTGACGGAACTCCACACGCCCGGAGGGAGTAGTAAAGGTAAACTCATGTTGACAATGAACATCAAGGCGGGGCGCGCGGACCTCCTCGCTGCGTCTCACAGTCGTTCGAAGAGAGAGCGAAAGGGGACAGTGATTTCATCTCCAGGAGGGACACCAGCTGCTCGGGACTGTGATGTTCGGCCGCCTCTGGCGCCAGCCGGACCCGCGCAAGCGGAAGGCGCGGCTGGTGCCACGAAAACGAAAGCGAACGCTGTGGCCCAGAACGTTGTGCGGATGACGTATTCGGAGGCGGTCCGCGGCGTGCCCCTCGCTCGTCCCGAGGTCCCGCCTTCTGAAGAGCGGCAGGGTGCGTTGTGGCTCCAACAGATGAAGCGGAATTCCAATCAGAGAAGCGACTCGTCGGGCTCGCCGCCGGTGGCAAACCCAAATGTCACGAAGATGAAAAAACAAGATCCGCCCACACAAGGTTCCCTTCGTATTTTGCAACGGGGGCAGGCACTTCCGGAGGATGCACGCATGGTGAGCCAGATTTCAGGCCGCGCCACAAGGAGTAGCAGTTTCTCTGGTTGTGCTGGTGTACAACTGGTGCCGAGAGGACGAGGTGTGGCAGCCAGCGGACCTGCGGCAACGAGGGTAATTGCTTCAGGTGTCCACGCAGGTGCGAAAGTGATCGACGCCGCCGCAATGTGGGAGCACAAAGGCGGACCGCACAAGAAGAATCCAGGGCATGATCATACGTCGTGTGCGCAGAACGCGGCCGCGATGTTGGAGACAGGAAGGTCTTCGAATGGCCAAAGCGCCCAGCCGCCGTCTAATGCAAGCGCGTGCGTATTGGCGACGAGCCATCGCAGCAGGGACCGCGGCATGGTTTCAGTCGTAACCGAACCCCCTGCTTCGCAACGCGCTTTACCGCCGTGGGGCCAGACGCCGTATAACCCGCAACTTGCTGGTTTCTCCGGACCTGCCCACACGTACGACCAATGGGAAGAGATGAACCCGTGCTGGCACCAGCAGTACCTACACGAGCAATGGCAATCGGCTCTCATGTCGTGGCAGTGCTACTGTCCAAACTACCAATTTCACGAGGCGCAAGCTCCACACCCGGCGCGCAGCGACGGCACTTGGTGCGTCCCTGCCCCCCCGAACCTTCCGTCGTACGAACAGCCGACGCCGCAGAACCCGGATTTGCGCTACGTGTGGTGCGATCTGCAGATGCAGAACGGCGACCACGTGAAAACGCGACTGCGGGAGCACCACAACATGGCGGCGGGGGGAGAACTTTGCACGCCCATCGCTCCCGGCGCTCCAATCCCGCCAAGAGCTTTGCAGTGGTCGGTTCCGAACCCCAGCGGCCTGCATCGCACGTTTCGGACTGCTGGGGACTCGCGGACCCCGGTGGACGCGAGCATGCGTTTTCAACAGCAGGAGCAGCCGATGCAGGAGTACTACAACAATTTCTACTGGTGCGGAGGTCAGGGCCTGACGAGCTGCTCTCCCTACGGTTACTACCCGGATGCAGCAGCGAGTACACTTCACCACCAGCACCATCAAACAGTGCAGGACCAAGCCGCCGAAAACAGGCACAGCTTGAGCTCGCAGCGGTTCTGGGAGGAATTCAATGCTCATGCGCACATCTACCACAACAGTACCACGGGGGTACGAGGCAGTGTCGTGATTCCCGATTCGCAGAATCAGGCGCCGGCCGCCTCGCTGGGGCTGATGCTGACCGCGACGGCGGCGCCGAAGGAAAGCTCGCGCATATTTTTGGGAAGAGAAGCGGAGCCCGTGAGCAAGCGAACGCTCACGGCGGGTCGAGTTGTGCCGGAGCC
>RXOD01004120.1:0-28278 GCA_005223375.1 Amoebophrya sp. AT5.2
TATGATAATTTCTGGACAAGCTCCTACACCATCGGTCTATCGAGGGCCTTGCCGCGAGCAGACGACGTCGACGTGTGGTTTCGCCTATTGAGATGCGAACAAAGAAGGAGTTGAGTCGCTCTCTGTCTTCGACAGCAATCCATTTGAAATGCCTCTGGGCTAGCGGGGCATCCAGCACCAGAGGACTGGCCTAAGAGGAAACCTGCAGCCCCCAAACGCGACGAGGAGAAGCTGCGAAAGGTTGAGCTGGACAATGTGTCGGCGGCGGCGGATAAAGCGGCGGCGGAAATCTACGCATACCGGCACCCGCTGTTTCCAGAGCAAGCACCAGCGGCGGACAGCGCGGACACCCAGGACCCGGCCCCGGAGCCGCTTGCTGCAAGACCACTCCTCCCGCGGAGCGTCCACACAGCAGCAACCTTTCCGCTGGGTGCAACACAGATCCCAGCAAATGACCCAGCACTTGCCAGAGCAGCCGCCCTCTTTGCGGCCTACCGCGAGAGGGGCCCGGCAGGCGCTGCAGACGTTGCCCCCGCCCAGCAGCCAGTGCAGCCACGTCCGCCCCCAAACCCGAACATGTTGATGCAAGCTGCCTACGCCCACCCAAAGGCGGGGCCGGGAGCAGAGCAGCTCCTCGCCGTTGCAGCGCAACCCGCCCCTCGCCGCCAGCATGCAAACATCGGAAGGCGAGCCCCGGAAGACGCGCAACAAGAAGCTCTCCGCCGACCGGCGCCAGTGCCCCCTCCGAGGCGAAACGCGGCTCCGCCACCAAGCCATGGCGCAGGATGGTGGAACTGGGATGCAGAAATGGAGGACGCCCCGGCACCGGGCCCGCCGCTCGCTGCTGCTCCTCCTGGAATAGAAGCAAATGCGGACAGCCCGCTCCCGCAGGGCTGGTTGGACTGGGACATAGACGACGAAGACCCTCTCATGCTACCGCACCGGCCGCCTCCGCCGCCGCGCGAAATACCGGGTTTTAACTGTCCAAGGCGCTACGGCCTAGACAATGGTGACCAGCACAACAACGCGGGAAGCCCGAGCAGCCGGGTACGCTCCAGGAGCCAGAGATACAGGAGCCAGGGAGACGAGGGCGCCAGATCCGAACAGCAGGCGGAGGGGAGCAGACGCAACTGGCCCAGCTACTGGGGAGAGGAGGATGACCTCCTCGCGGATTAGGAAGTGGCTCCGGAAGAAAAACAGCGAGCTGGGGACGCAGTAAGCTTAGCGAGCTGCGCCCAGTAAGCTGCAAAAGCCAGCAGCCTTCCCCCGCCCAGGGCGGGAAGAAAAAGGAAGACCCGGGCTGTGGCTGTCGGGACCTGCCCCAGAACAAAAACACCGTCGTGAAAATGATAATTCGTGACTTTCGGTAATGAGAAAAAACTGTCTATTTCCTTGTGAAGTATAGGCATTTGCCGTTTCGTATCCGATCAACTGAGGATAAAGGAAAAGTTAGTTGGACTTACGCAGAGATCGATTTCGTGCCTTCGTGGATAGATCTGGCAGGTACCCAGAGATCTGGCGCAAACGGAAGCACCTCGTGACTGCAAGCGCCTCCGTCGATCCAATGCTCCGCCGTGAAAAAGTCGTGTCGTCGCTCACTTCGTCATTTCTTTGTGGGCCTCTGTCTGCCCGTCTCCGCCCTGCTTGTGCCAGCTCGTGGCTGCGCGTTGTCCGTCGAGAGCCCGTCGAATCTTGGTATGAATGCCCTGAGAGAGTGATTGGCCATGATATGCGAAAGCTCAACTCGTCATTTCTGTGTGGGCCACTATCTGCCTGTCTCCGCCTTGCTTGTGCCAGCTCGTGGTTGCGCGATTCCGTTGAGAGCCTGTGAAGTCTTTGTGTGAATGCCTTGAGAGATGGAGTCGCGCGCTTTCTTCCGCATCGTTGGCCCCGCTGCTGCACGCGACGCGGCGGAGTGATGTTGAAGCTATCTAAATCTGTGGCTCTTGTGATTTTGGCTTCAGCCCGGTACCCGCCGTGCCGTGGCTTTCGCGTTGGTCGTCTTGCTGCTCAGAAGTACATCTTCGCGCGCATCGTTGGCCCCGCTGCTGTACGCAACGTGGCGGAGAGAGGATGAAAAAGTTTGAATCTGTGGCTGTTGTGACAGTGTCGTCAGCCCGGTACCCGCCGTACTGTGGTTTCGCGTTCGTCGTCTTGGTGATGGTCGCGTCCGAGCGGATTAACCTGGAATCAGGCCAAGGGGCATGCTTGTGCCTGGGTCCTAAGACTCAGAAAAGTCGGTGTTTCCTGGTCGTATGATTGCCACTTACCTCTGATGATCAGTAGTATTATTGTTGATCGGTAGCGCTTGGGAGGTTGCCACCAAACAATCGACCGTGAGGTTGTGCGAGTTGGGTGGTGCCGTTGGTCGCTTCGCTAGGGCCACCCTGCAGTCTTTTCTAATGCCTCTGAGCTAATGCACACGAACTGACACCTAAACTAGATCTAGAATCAATAGCAACGCCGCAGCTTATGCTTATTCTCGCGAGGAGTGTTCGCAGAGTACTTTAGCTTAAATAAAAAAATAGTGTCAGTCGCTCTTCTACGTCTACACATCATTCATTGCAAACGACTTTCGTGGCGAATGAATCGGTCCATGCAAGTACGCGATAGGAGAGACCCGTGATCGTGAAAACTTTCAATTCAGTGATTTTATTTCGGTCGCCAACGCCATCTTGATCCGATGTGGCTTGCAGTTACTGATGTTTTTCGTCGTCGTTGCATGCTCGGCTTCGTCACTGCGTTTTCCGTAGCCGTCGTTTCTCCCGTCACATCCAATTTTGCTGAGAAAAAAGTCCACAACTTCATTTTCGCGACCGCCCTTTCTCCAGGCTTCACTGCCCCTCCCCAGGGGTATCTACCGGAAAACTAACCTTGACAGGCTGTAATAGCTGGATACTACTGCTACCACGAGCTGGAAAGCCTGCAACTGCTACCACTATCTGGAAAGCCTTTGCCGATAAGAATATTAAAAAAATCCAACCCGGCGGCTTCTCATTTTCGACACCTGGAGCGACCACAGCTAAATCATCGAACGAAAACGCTTGCTCATCGTCCAAGCGTATCGTAATAAGCTTAAACTTGTTTATCGGGTGCGGGTGGGGAAGATCCTTTCTCTCCCGCATTTTCTGGTACAATCCATACTTCAATGTACTTAAAATAACCGCGACGAAAGGAGAATGGCTGGGTACCAGCAGACCCACTACGACCAGAATTACGACACTGGTTGGCCGCAGGACGATGGGTATTCCGCGGCAGAGCACATGGGTGGGCAGTACAACACGCCGCCCAACCACGGCTCTGCCGACGACTACAACCAGGCCAACTGGCACGGCGGCGGCGGCGACCACGATTTCGACTACGGCCAGTCCTACGGCGGCTCCGAGAACCGGGGCGCCAAGTCGTACATGGAGAACTGGGAGGCGAACGCGCTGGACGGCGTCGACGCCTCCAAGCAGGTGCAGAAGGGGATGAGTCGCGGCGTGTTCAAGCCTAAGATCGAGTACGGTGAGTTCTTCTACATGTGCCTGAACGTGGACGGCGCGCCCATGTTTGCCGACTGCAACAGCAACGCGGGGGAAGTCGGCCGGGCGCAGCTGGGGGAGGTGATCCCGTGCGACGCGCGCGCGCGGCCCGGGAAGGACGGCCTGCGCTACGTGCGGGGCTTCAAGGCGGAGTGGATTCTGGAGACCGGGAAGGTGCCGGGCACGGACCAGAAGGTGCCTATTCTGGAGGAGGTGAACACCTCGGGCTCGAAAAACGCGGAGCTGAAGAACCGGCAGTTTTGCACGGTGCAGACGGTGCCTTGTTTCCACGACCCCTGCGTCTACCTGCCGGTGCAGACGACCATCCCCGGGGGGACCTTCGTGAAGGTGACGGAGTTTCTGCAGTACCACGCCACGAACGGGATGGAGGTGATCATGTATCACCTGGACAAAAGGGTCGGTCCCTGTGTGGACGGCTGGATTCCGCTCAAGCTCCCGGGGAATTTGGTCGCGCTCACCGACACCAACCTGAAGCACGTGGACCCGCCGCAGCACTTTGTGTGTATGATGAAGGAGGGCGTGGGCTCCCGGTGGGGGCCCACCGCGGACCCCACGCAGCTGGTACACGAGGCGAAGCCGCTCCAGATGGGCACGCTGGTGGAGACGGACACGATCGTGCGGCACAAAATCACGCACGAGGAGTACGCGCAGGTATGGCAGCCGGCGATCAACAACTACGCCTGGTTCCCCGTCAAGCTGTACGTGGAGGCCAACCACTCGCTGCACGAACTGCTGCGGACGTGCGAGTACCGGGTGGAGTGGTGGCAGTACAAGGTGGTGGAGGACCACTGCGTCGGGTCGTACCAGTCGCCGGTGTTCACCAGCCAGCGGTTGCAGGGACCCTTCCAGAAGAACACGCGACTGATCTGCTGCGAGATCATCGATATGGGGATCGTCAAGAAGCAGCGCCAGGGCTGCTGGGTGAAGCTGGCGCCCCCGCTGGCCGGGTGGGTGCCGTGCTTCAACCCGACGAACACGAAGCGGTTATTGATGCCGCTGGGGCAGACAGCGTCGGGGAAGGCGGAGTTTGCCGGCATGCTGAAGAACTTCCACAACGACGGCGGCAATCCGGGGGACGTGATGAAGAAGCTGAAAAGCACCATGGCCACGCAGATGGAACGAAACGAGCGGAAAAACAAGTTCAAGGTGGAAAGCCACGACAGGGCGAAGGCGGAAAAAGCATCGAAAAACAAGGGGAAAAAAGAACTCAAAGCAGAGAGAAACGACGAAGACAAAAAATTCCTGACGTCGCACGGGTACTGACAATAAATGGCGATCGAAGGCGATCATGTATAAATACCGGAATCTTGATGTTGGCGAAATTCGTTTGATCCGATTTGAGCGAGGGAGCGGAATGATGTGGGTTTTTTTTGGGTGACATCTGTACGGTGAAAAGGTAGAGGTAAAAAAATTCCGCGATGCACTTACCAGTAACGGTGGAAAATCACTTATCAAGTAAATGAAAATTTGGGGAGGCTAGATAGGGTTTGGGATGGGCGATTAGTTGTGCTGCAGAAGACTGTGACCATGATGGATTTTTTACACGTGTTGCAGAATCATGGAACAGAGAGAGACGCATTGCAGTCACCGTAGCACCTCAAGTACGTCTTCAAAGAAAGACGTGCTGTGCCAGAGGCACTGATACACCAACGAGAAACTGTAAACTGTTCTTGTCTGTTTCTTCGTGGGTCGTCAATGGGCTACTTAACTTTCTTCTACCGGTCCGCATCGACCGTTGATTGTCGCAGATCGGTGGCATTTTCTGGCCTGGGAATTATGGAGAAGGGGGCAGGATCGTTGAAGGGAAAGTTCTGTTTCGACGCCGTCTGTTATGATGAAAATGATATGTTTGCCCAACAAGATCGCGTGGCTCAGCCGCACCCACAGCCCTCATCTGTGCACCACGTCGACGTGCGTATGGGTTACGGTCCTTGATGGCTCAGTCGTTCTGGCCTGAGAAGTCAATTCTTTACGTAGCGTTCTCGAATAACTCAATTAAGTATCATCCTTTTCTCCATTTGTTGCTGAAATGTTAACAACGTCGGAGGGCACGGGCGTTTTTTTTTAAAGGGGCATCACAGGGCGACAGCTTCGCGATGATGTCTTCTCCGCGTCGGCCGATTTCTTCCGGCGTCGGCGGTCCCGGACCCGTGACATCGCCGCGGCGCAATACGATCGGCGCCACGACGAGTTGGAGTTCCCCAAGCAGCAAATGGGCTACCGTCCGCGCAGGTGTCGGTGCAACGACGCCTTTCGGTCGCCGCCGCTCCCTCGCAGATTCCACCTCCATAGCTCGCAGCAGCACTGGTACAGCCGCCACGTCGAGCGCCGCCCATCCGCACCACAGCACGCGCAGCACGATCGCTACGAGTTATAACTCGTTCGTCTCGTCGCTCGTAACCTCCGGAGGAGGTGCAGGCGGCAATAACAATAAGCAGCTGCATGGGACGAGGGATGACGACGCATCCACCTACGAGGAGTGGCGGCAAAAGCGGGAGCTGGACCCAAAGACCCGCGTGTTCACGCTGTTCCCGAATAACTTTTGCACCACGCACTCGGTCGGCGGCGCAATGGAGGCGCTAAAACGCGCACTGCAGTCTTTTGGCTGGTACTACAACGAGGACCCGAAGGCACCGACGATGTTCTGGGACATGAAGTTCGGGCTCAAAATAGCTATGAGGGGGCGAGAAGATGAGGACCAGCTGGTAAGTATTAGGTAAAGGCAGCTGGTACTACTAGTTTAGGCACTAGGGCAAGGGGGCAACGGGGCAGTCTGGTAGACACTAGTCGCAAAAAATCGTCCCCCTAGCGATGGCGAAGTGTCTTATAATAGGTGCCGAGTGCGGTGTGGCGCTTTATGAAGTCTACTACCCGGTGCGACGGGTTCTTGTTGGGCGGTTTCAAAAACGCCCCACTGTCATTGTGGGGGCGGAGCAAATCGGAGGTAGAGGGAAGAAGTGGTACCTTCGAATTATTTACCGGCTGACCCGAGGATAATAGCGGACATTGGCGTGCCGCTCGCCACGCTCAGGGACCGGAAGATCGTGAATTTCTTTGGCAGCGTCACGGAGCTAACTACCAAACTCGGGCTGCAGAGAAACATCGAGAGGTTCTTTTGCTGTGGTTTGGTTTTGCAGAGAAACATCGAGAGGTTGTTTTGCTGTGGTTTGGTTTTACGCTTTTGTGATGCTGATGTGAACTTTACCTTTTGAGACAAGGAAGTAGTAAGGTGTCTACTGCCATCACCATCTTCATTCCCTCTACTTCATTCAACATTCTTGCATCAGTTGTCGATCTCCAGGTACGCCCGGCGACTCTCGTTTTCGCTGATGTGTCCTTCGTACGACATTGCGGAGAAGCGGGCTTTCGACAAGTTTCTGAGCGTGTACCAACGGCACTTCGCGCGAAGCGTACTCTTCGATCTCATCCAGAAGCTCGAGTTCGTGGAGGTGGATCGAGTGAAGGGCGTTGTCCTGTTCCACCAGTTTTCGAGTCAGGGAAAGTCCGTGGTAGTCGACCGGTACTTCCGGAGGCCGTCGGGGGAGCTCGCGCGTGAGGTCGGTCCCGCAATAGAGGTTTTGGCCGGAACCAACTACAGCAACTCCCGCAACTTCTTCTGCTACTTCCGCGGGGACCTAGACGCGAAAGACCCGCTGAAGAGCACGGATTTCGAGCCGGACATGCTGGAGGAATACCTTGACACAGTCATGGCGGTGTTTCGAAAACGAAGCCGCGAAGGAGCGCAGGTAGAGATTGTATCCGAAGTGCTTTACTTCAGAATCTTCTAGTGCTGATACATCTTCTCGTTCTAGATCTAGTGCTGCCAACATAGATAGCCAGTTCTTGTTTACTTTGTTGGGGCACGGCTTTAGTGGGTCCAGCTGCAGGAGCGTGGGCAGAGGCATCAATTAATAGGTGAATGTGAAGCTGCGTAGCTCCAAAAACTTTGGCCCATATCCCTATCGCCTGAGGTCGACGATTGTTTTTACGATCCTGACTGGCTGAAGCTTCTTCTTCTGAAAGACGCGCTGTACCACGAGGGGCGGCTTCTGTTTCTCCCGGACGAGCTCCACTTGCGGTTTTCGTTTACCGAGGTGCAGCGGGCGATCGCGCGGGTTATTAGCAATCTGTCCACGACGACGAAGAGAACCACCAGCTGGCGCTCGCAGCTGAAACCTGCGGACTGGGCGCGCCCCCGGTGGGCGGGCAAGGACACGTCATTCTCCGTTCCGCTGTATCACGGCGGAAGGAACTATGGGAACGGCGAAGAACAAGCTGGGACTGCGCGTGGTGGTGGAGGGGGCTCCGCCCCCGCCACTAACAGCTACCACGTGAACGGTTCGGAAAAGCAGTGGCAGATGCTGATCCTGGACCAGATCGACTGGTCGAGCGGCGGCAAGAATTCCCGCTCGAGTTCGAAAGCGAGTAGCGGTACCACTACGGAAGAGGTCGTGAATGGTGCCGGTGCGCGTGCTGGTACCAGCAAGGAGCTGGCCCAGTTCCAGCGGACGAAACAGGCGCTGGGTCATGGTACTGATAGTAGCAACCTGAGACATGATCCACCTCGGAGCAACATATCGGTAGAAGGCTGTGTGGTGGTGGCCCCCACCGGGCAGGTGAAGCCGGGCACGACGGCCGTGGTCGTGGCGACGATCAGCGCGGAGGAACTCGCGGCGCGAGCCATGGCGGAGCGGTTTTCCGGAAAATTGCCCCGGTTCTGTCTCTTTTACTACACGCCGCCGAGTTCTTCGGACTATCCGCATAATAGTGCAAATACAACATCGAAAAGCGCCGGGAGTTCGTCCACAAACGCAAGCGGCACGCACTCTTCGGTCGCGAACACCGCACGATCGGCATTCAGTTTGTGCGAGCAGTTCGCGTCGACGCTGTCCGGCGTGGATGGGGCGTTCAACCTGTGGATCATCAAGCCAACGAACCAGTTTAGACAGAGACACAAATCTATCTCATCTATCAAGGACAAGGGAGGACTTCGACTAGACATAAAGTAGGTACAGAGTTGATCTTCTGGAAGCGTACGCGAAGTTCGCAGCCCGCAACTGCCCGTGGAGATCATAGCCTGTGGATCATGAACCATCCCTAGACATAGAAGTGGAAGGGATGACCATGACCTGTGGGGCGGGGATGTAAGAAGGGCGTTCATAGAAGCCTGGGGATCTTTATGAATCAATGTCATTGAATGAGATAGATTTTCCTCTGTAAGGAGTCGCGCGGGCGTGGCATCCAGGTCGTGAACACTCTCGAGGAGATCTGGCGCACGCGGGCCTACCAGCTGCCCAAGGCCTGCATCGGGCTGTTCGCCCGCGCGGGGCCGTTGGCGTTGGACCATTTGCCCCCGCAACCCGAGATGGCCACTCCAAAGCACCTGTTCGGGAGTCAGGGGGCCCTGGAGGCGCGGGGACGGATGGATCGTGGGGGACGAAACCTTACTGCATGAATATCACAAGTTGATGGGGGGTTCGTCACACGTGCGAATATGTGTCTTTATAGTTCTCACATTCACAACTGGGCTTGGATCTTGTACTGTTGTTGTGCCGGAATCTGTTTTGTGGACTACCCGGGCCTTTTACTTCTCTCGAACCTGGACTTGTTCCCGGTTAGAGCAGTTGTGATCGGTTTTCTCTCTCGGCAGGGATGACGGGTGCGTTTCTTCACTCTTGGATGATGTTTTTATCCTTGAGTTGAAGTGCGCCGTGAGTCAAATCATCTCAGACGTCACTTCAGCGTACTTGAACCATGTATGAGAAACACTATCTCTGATAGTGGCCCTCCGTTCCACCCACAGGCCACCGTGCCGGGCCACCGTGCCTTTGGGAACGTCACTGCACTCACCTCACTGGCCACCGTGCCCTCTCACCTGCACTCTCACCTGCACTCTCACCTCACTGGCCACCGCGCCCTCTCACCTGCACCCCACTCTTCCAGATCCTTTGCTTGAGCTGCGCTCGCACGGACTACTTCAAACAAAACACCACTCACCACCACAAAACCACCACCGCCTCACCACCGGCGACCACCCGAAGCCTAGCTTAAGTTGGTATAGTCACACTGTTCCACGTCACTCTCGAGCGACTCGACCCATCTCTTGTTTTTTTATGCCCAGTCCTCCGCTCGATTGTGAGTATTTGTGCTCGCTGTCGCTCGCTCGCCTCGATCGTTCAAGTAGCGCCACTTCTCGATCTCACACGCATGATGCTCGTGAATTTCTATCCAAAACCTGCTCATAGCGCTCTATTTGTCGTGTTACCTCTACTGTACTAAATCCAGAAGCTCCGTCAGAATGTCCACTCAGAACATTCGTTCCACCGAGAAGTCGAAGTGGGCGTTCCACTTCAAGCACTTCCCTCGGGACAACAAAATCACCAATGTCACGGTCGAAACTCCCGCTGACGAGCTGCCGCGTGGCATCTACGGCCCCGCTGAGCTCTCTTACTGGGGAAACCGAGTGCACTACGTTCGCGAGCAGCAGAAGAAGTTCGCGGCAGACCTAGTCGAAGTCCCGCGACCATTCTGGAACAAACACAAGTAGAACAAATTACGTAGGCCGCGCGGGAAAATCGTACGGGAAGAAAGCTGTACACAACGATGCCAGCCCTACCGGGAAGATCCTCGAGATCCATGAGATGACCTCCCGCATTCTCGAAGCTGTGGAACGATGTTGGCACAAGATGATGGCTTTATTTCAAGATCCACTAAAAACGAGAAAGTTCTACTGATGCGAGCACAACCGCTATGAACATTTGTACATTGCTTCTTTGTTGTCGGGACAAGCCGGAAATTACAGAATCTCGCATGCATGTTTTTTGCGCTGGGAATCTTTTTGTTCCACATCCGAGAGTCCTCGTTTCTTCCGCGCAAAGACGATGAGTGAAGAGTTGTCTTCTTAGGGAGTGAGCGCTCTCGCTTCGTCGGGAACCGCACAATGCTCGACGCGTCAAACAAAACCAAAAAGCAAGGATTAGAAGTACTCCACCCTTAAGAAAATACCCCCACCCTCAACACAAACTCTGCTCTAGATCTATTATTTAGTAAGTGGTGTTGCACAGCCAAAGTACATCTTACCACGAACGCACCTAGAACTAGTTTTTGCACAAAATGTCTGACGACGAAAAAAGCGGGAGGATGTCGCAGTCCTCCTCCATCAATCTCACTTCCGATTCGGATTGCGAGGTTGTGAAACAGACTATCGATGAAACCAGCCGCCTCCTATCGGACACGAACGGAGAAGAAGGCGGGGAGCAGATCAATCACGGGCCCGCTGATGGGAACCCGAACTCCGGACCCGCCAACGGCGACGAGGAGGAGGCAGACGACGACTCACTCGGAGATTTTTTCCTCGAAAAACCCGCCATCATAGCGGATAGGGGGGACTCCATCTTCGACATCGTCCAGAAAGCGCACCAGACGCTCATCGACGCTGGAGGCAGACTTGCCACCATCTTCTCCCAAGCGATCGAATCCAGCACGATCCCAATGTTTCAACGCCATCCGGTCACCAAGGTCATGCAAGCTCTCGAACAGCACGCCACCCCCCTGGAAAAGAAGCCAACCAAAGCACTGGAGCGATGGCGGGCCGAAAGTTTCGCCGCCACTGTCACCCACGCATGCCTTTTGTGCGTCCGATACGCCGACAGGCAAGGCGAAGAACTCACGAAAGGTAATTTTGTTTCCACCTAAGTAACCTAATCTACCACTCCCTTTTGACTCAATTCCATTCCTACATTCACGCCCTCGCCCAGGTGTTACCTGCAACCAGGCGCGCGTGCTCATCCACCAATTCATGAAGATGCTGGACGACTGCGGCAGCGACTTCGTGAGAGTGGTGCGCCAGATGCTCGTGTTGGTGTGGACGTTCGGCGTAAGCACCACCAACTCCAAAGGAAAAGTCCATCCTCTTGTTGTTGCATTGTTCTCCGGCGCTCACTACTTCAAGTACCCGCGCACGATTCAGCTCGCGCTCCTGTGGCTGCGGGCCAAGATCATCACGCTGGTCCCGTCCGACCACCCGGGATACGAAGAGATGATACGCATGCTAGCGTCGACCTGCCCCATGTGGGAGTACATGCGCAAGCAAGTAGCCACTTTCATCGAGCTCTACCCGGCCGACAAGCAGAAGCTGCAGGCGTATGCAGCGCAACAAGACGAACTGCCGTGGGCGTTCGTGCCGGACGGGTCGCATGACAGCATGCTGAAATGGACAATGACCCTCTTTACATACGATGTGGTAGGAGAGGCGTTTCGAACTTACCCCGAAAACTACAAAGAGAGCATTGCGGAGTTGGCGAAGGAAAAGCAGTCTTCCACCCCAGCGCTGCAAAAGGGCAAGGCACCACCGCCGGGCACGGGCGGACGCCCGGGGCCGCCAGGAGCCAAGGGGAAGCAAAGCGAAAAAACGCAACCTCCATCCCAGACTTCGAGAAAGAAGGGAGATGTCGACGCCCCGCCCCCCAAGAAGGAGAAAGACAAAAAACGCCTTTCAGCGACACTCCTCAACCACAAAAACAGCAAGAAGAAGCAACAGGAGAAAGACAAAAAAGCGGTCTCGTTCGAGGAAGAGGAGCACCAGCGCAACTACGTCCATCCCCGCACGCACCAAGCTGCCCTCGATGCAGCAGGGAAAGGCTTCGCTCCTCTTCCACGGGGACAAGGTAAATCCTCGTCCGCCTACACGCTGCGCGGCATGCCAGGGGCGAATAACACTGACTTTCCCCTCCAGAGCCATCTGCAAGCGAACCAGCAGCACCATGGTCTCTCCTCGTCGTCACGCCCGCTGCAGCAAATGCGAATGTATGGAGGCATCATGCCGCCCTACAACGGCCAAGGAGACACCACGCCGCACGCGCACCAAGGGGACCCGTTCCCCCTCGACGACGAAGAGGACGAGCAAGAGTTTCTCGAGCAGCGCCGGTTGCGAATGGAAAAACGCGACCGTCGCCATGCCATGACCCAGGAAGAAAAACTCCTCACCGAGAAGTACATGCGCGACGAGAAACAGTTCCTCGAGACGCAGCACAGGCTAGCCACGCGCCACCCGGATGGCGGTCGCCAGCTAATCAACAATGCGTTCTCCGTCCAGTGCACCTACCAGCAACCCGTTTTCGCCCACGATCCCAAAGACATCGCAAAAAACCCCCTCCACTCCATCAGAGCCCGCAACAACAAGGACACCACCTCAAAAACCGAGTACGCAGACCACGACCGCTACCACCGATATCTCGAGCAAGCACTGACCGATTCCCACCGCCTGCCCGTGCGGCTCTCACAGAAAGTTCCATTCGAAGCGTGGCCGCATGTGCTTACCGTCGCGTCGGATAAGGGACTAGTCCTCAGCCCGAGGCTTTGGCGCCACATCCACCATGAAGTCGCCCAGTACTACGATCAGCGCATGGATGAGCAAGACCTCAACGGCGACTTCGAATGTCCGCCAGTGAATTCTGAGTTGTTGTTTGGTGTGGCGCAGCGTAGCACGATCCAGTGGCTGGCGGATCAGTTTGACGACGAGACAGGCGAGGAGGCGTTGGAATACATCACCACCGCCACCCAGAGCCTCGTATTCAAAAAGAAAGCGTACGACAAAGCAGTTGATAGAGCAGCACTAGGCGAGAAGTTCTCCTACGACAAGACAGGCTCCTACTACCCGCTCGGCTGCATCCAGAAGACGGAGGTTGCTGAAGCTTACGAAGAGATCATCAGCAGGGGCATCATGAACATCGGCACCCTGCGCCACTCCATGGATATCCAAGAGAGAAAAGTTTACTCCGGGATCCGCATCCTCGCGGATAAGCTGAGCAAGGACGTGAAGCCTTACTCCTCACGGAACCATTTCGATCCTCAGCTCGCCCCCACCGAGAACGTCCAGAAATTAGTCTCCAAGTACAACCTCCCCAACATCCTCACCGTGATGATCAACAACAACGGCTTCTACACCGGCAGCAAAGAAACCCAGATGCTCCGCCTTCAGGACTTGGTGCAGCGCTGGAAAGCAGGCGCGCCCAGCAAGTACGCGGACGGCCTCTTCATCGAAAAATGTAAGAAGCGCGACCTCTGCAAGCTCCTCCTCAAATTCCAGGACCAACTGTCGCAGACGGATAACAAAAACATGCCCATCGAAGACCTCATCGCCCTCATGAACGTTTGGCTGCAGACAGTTCCGAAAAAGAAGATGACACAAGCTCCGCCCCAGCCGCCGAGCGACGACCCGGAGCACAAGCCGGGAAAAGGTCTCGGACGCACCCGCACCCGCGGCAACGGCGGGGGCGGTGGCGGAGGGCCCAAAGGGGGTCAGCCACAGCAGTTCCCCAACCAGCAAGATCAGTTCAACTGGCCGCAAGCCTGGAACCAGTGGCCGCAGCAGCAGCAGTATGCCGGCTGGGGCGGCCAGCAGCCCAACTGGAATCAATGGAACAGCGGAGGCGTCCACGGAAACGGCGGACGACCGGGCGGTGGAAGACCTGGCGCCTCTCTCGGCGTCATTCCTCCCGCGGACAACCACAACAAGCAGACTCGCAATGATGATGTGGTCCAAGGCGATGATACCAAAATCCGCAAGACGGGTGATGGAACTCGCCAACCGAACCCAGACGTAGCCAAGTGCCGCCAGATGGTAAGTACGAAAACAGGTTGCCCTGTCGAGAAAATCAACGAAGCAGGCAAAGAGTTGTGCATGTTCTACTTATGCGAGCTATGCGAACTATCCAACGAAAAAGGACCGATCCGGTGTGTTGGAAAAGAGAACTGCAAGCGCGACAAAGGCGGCCACAAGTTTACGACCAACTTCTGGAATTGCAACTGTCAGAAAAAATAGTTGGGGTAGCGCTTCCTTCATCTTCCGTTCGGCTGATGGTTTTGAAAACGCAATGTATATTAAATATACCAGCCTTCGCGCAGTACTTATGGGAGGACTTGATAACGGTCGCTGCCATTATGCAGTTCTAGCTCTGTTGTACAATTTAGAAAACTGCCCGAACTTCCTTTAGAACTTATGATACGCGATGAGCTCTACCCACTGTCTCACCTGAAACATCGCCACAAGAAAACAGGACTCAAAAACGACGAAAACCCCTCGTGAAAGAAGGGAAAAAACAAAATAAAAATCTTGCTTCACGTGAAGCCGCCCCTCGTAGACGCAACGCCCCTGTTCCCTCTTATGCTGCGCGCAAGAGAGAAGAGAAGACGAGGGATGAGTCGACTCGAAATCGCTTTTTCAAACTTCGTTCGCACAAACTTACGCTCCTTCTCTTTCATCATCAAATCACGACCAACACCCAGGAACTAGTCCGTGTACCCCACGGCCTATCTAGTGTTGTAGTTGTTGTTGGTATCATTTGATCAAGATGGCAGCCCTTTCCAAGATGCGATGCCTCGCGCTGGACCACCAGCGGTCCCTCCATGAAGAAGCGGAAGTGGCCAAACGGGTGGAAAAGGAACGCAAACGACTCGCCGAACTCATCGATTGGTGGACCCGGAAGCACAACCACGCCCATCGCTATCCGGAGGGGCGGGAGCATGGTGACTACGAGCTCGCCCGCCTGCAAGGCAACGAGTACCACACCAAAACCCCCCAGCAGCAGAAGAAGCTCATTTTCTGCAACCATCCGCAAGAAATCTCCAGGTCCTACATCAACTACGATAGCGAGTACGGCACCCGTGAGATGTCGCCGCTCTTCCTCAAACTCATCGCGGAGCACCTCGGCTACTTGTCGCCAGTGGCGAGGGAGATGGTGTATGGCAAGCAAGGGCGCCTCAACCTCGGCTTTCCAGTCGAGGGCATCCACCCGCCGTTCGGGGCCTGGCCCGACGCCAAGCCCCTCACGAAGGCCGAAAAGGGAAAAATCCGCGAGGCAGAAACCGATCTCCACTCGCGACAAGTCCGCGTTGATGTCATGTCAAAACTCCGGAAGCAGCCGTACCTCTTCGAAGACGGACAGACGAGCGCCGCCTGCTACGATGCCGTCACCGCTCTGTTCAACGGCCCACACGCAACCCGCGTCGAGAAGAGTGAGATCCCACCAAAAACGTGGGTATGGCCCTTCTTCGGGTACTTATTTTCCTTTGTTTTGTTTCCAATTCACGCATGCTGTCGAGTAGTCACGATTACTTCGACTGAACTATACCCAAAACAATGGCTTTGCAGCCTCGGCCAAAAGAAGGACCCGGAAGCCGGGCTCTGGAAAAAAGTGCGACCGATCGCGGACGAGAAGTTTCGCAATACGTGGATGAGCCCGCTGGTGGAGCACATGAGTTTGCCAGGGACGCCGACAATCATGGACATGGTCCAATACGCGGCGAGCCCGACGATAGCCACCACGCTGCTGCAAACAAAGGACGACGTCACCGCAAGCGTCACCGCGAACAGGAAAACCACGGAAACGGGCAAGATGGCTTGGAAGGACGCATCCCGTCTGGAGAAGCCCATCCCGCCATACGAAGGGACGAGTTTTGTGCCGTGTTTCGGCAAGCTCGATCTCTATCAGGCTTACCAGCAGTGTGCAGTAAGATACCCATCCAGGAATTTCTTCCAGGTATGGAATCCGCATACGAAAAAGTACGAGTTTGGTAAGCTCAGTTGCCTCAGCTTCGGCAACATCCATTCTGTGTTCGGTTTTGTAGGAAGTATATCAGAATTTCTCAACCACCTCATCAACGACCTAATGTGGATGCCGTGTGTAGTTTACGTCGACGATATCATATTCATGCGTGCAGAGGACCTCCTCCCGGTCTACATGGATGCGATTCGCAAGATGCTCGCACTCTGCGGGATCGCGGTCGAGCCCAAGAAGTGCGAAACCGCAACGAAGGGAAACCCCATAGAGCTGCTCGGCCTAGATTTCACCTCCTTCGAGGAGCATATCGAGGCGCAGCTGTCTGAGAAAAAGGCCAAACAAGTAGAAGAAAAAGTGGCCGAACTCTGGGGCCTCCTTGACTCGTTCGAGCACTACAAGGGCAACCAGAAGCACCATGCAGTAGATGAGACATTCGATTGTTTAGAAGAACTCAATGGGATTTTCATACATTGCACCTACTGGCGGAACATAAAGAAGGGGGTCCCTTTGACGCAGCACATTTATGCTCTGCTGTCGAAAAAGCATCAATTCCCCTCCAAGATCAGAAGCTTAGCATGTAGGAAGATGATCAGATCACTAGCGAAGAAGATGTACAAGGAAGTAAGCAAACGCACCCCCATGCGAATACGGAAAGACGTCGCCATCCGGGGCAGGGTACATGTGATGACCGACGCCTCCCTGTCCGATGAGAAGGGGGTGGCGTTGGGAGGTCTCATCTTCCTGCCGGACGGAACCTCCCAAGGTTTCTCCATCCATCTCCAACAGAACCAACTACCCCTGGTTCTCCGAAGACACAATATTTTAATCTACGAATTGTTAGCGGTATACATGGCGCAAATTATTTTTGCGCCGCTACTTCGCCAGGCGAATGCCATCATGCACTGCGATAATAGCGGGGCGTGCTACGGAATCGCCAAGGGACGGTTGCAGCACCCGATGGCGACTGCCATCGTTGCAGCGATCGGCGCTCACAACATGAAAGAAGAACTCCACCACTTCTATGCTTATATTAATACGCATGAGAATCCGGCGGACGCCACCACCAGGGTGGAAATGTTAGAGCTGCTGGCAAAAACGTACAATACCTCACTCAACTGGTCACATGAAGCAATTCTCGCAGTTCTCACTCAGGTAGCGACCGAAGTAGTAGACATCTCATCCGATCTTTTGCTCTAAGTTGAACTTCTTTTTTCTGCTGAACTAGAAGAACTCCTTCTTTTTCGCCGAACTACAAGAACTTTATTTTCTGCTGACCTAACGAGCTCTATTTTGCTAAACGAAACAAGAACTCCTTTTTTTTTGCAGTACTGACGATGTGAACTACTCTTCTTGAAACGAAGTGAGCCACGAGCATCTTGGCTGCTCGTCGTCCAACTCGGGAGACATGATAGGGCTCGTGGGAGTAACCTTCCGTCGCCTCTCGTCTCGAATCTCGTCTACAGCCTTGTCGTTGTGAGAGTTCGTGCACCATCATCGAGTTCGTCGCCATGGCTACACCTATCTCAACCACACACAGTCGCCTTCTCATTCAAAAAACAGAATAACCTACAGTATGCCATCCTTCCAAGGAGCGAGCCAGGCGATCATTCCACCCCACGTCTTTAAGGCGCATGGGTGGAAGTTAGCCCACGAGCTGAAACCTACTGAGTACGACAAGGCGTGCGGAAAAAATAATAATCATTACAATGGAGCGTCCACGAAGAAATCGCTTGAATTCTGGGAGCGCCTCCAGGAGGACCACAAGCGCCCACGCGCTGAGAATCTCGTCCCACGCAGCATCTCGCTGCGGTGGAAGATCCCGCCGGAAACATCTCTTTTCATCTGGCCCGAAGAAGCCGGCCACAGCGCGATCCAGCAGCGGAACTCTCGCTGGAGAGTGTGGATGTACTATTGCAGCCACTTTCTACCGCACATGTTTTGGGAACCTGCCCTCATCACGGACATTCACCAGTACGAGCAGTTGCGCAACCAGCATCCGAACGTCACCTGGGCGCACCTCCAAGTTTTCGGACACTTCCTCTTTGACAGGGAGATACAGAATCCTCAGGGATATGTATCCCTAGTGGCACAGCGTCTCCGTTCGCTGGCGGTGTTGGAGCAGAACAACAGCGGCGCCGCCCAGCTCCAACAGATGACCTTTAATAATTTGAACTCCTACCGCGCACAGTTCACCCCGGAAAAAGCAGTGCCACCCAACCTCGATAAACTGCCCTGCCTCAACGATCGAGAACAGAAGATCTTCGGCATGTGGAGCGGAACGGGCCTGAGAAAAGACTCGTTCGCATCGATGCGAACTGATCTGGCCATGCTCGTGCTACCGCAAAACAAGTTCGTCCGCTGTCTCATCCCGTCCGTGAAATCCATTCCCGAACCGGGCAAGAGTTTCGAGGTCTACATACCGGCCCCCATCTTTGCGGAAGACGTATTCCCGGTTTCCACCCAGGAGCTTGACATCCTCGCACGAAAACTTGGCACCGCGTCGCATGGCGTCCGTAGATCCCTCGCGCTGTTCCTCAGGAGGAGAGCACTCGAAATGAATCTCCTACCCAGCACCAAAACCATCCGCAACGAGCGGTACGAAGCCTTCGTTGAGAAGGTCAACAACTCCTTTTTCGCCTGGACTAAGGGCTCCGTGATGTGGACCGAGGTCTACGCGAAAGATGCGATTAACTTCGTTAACGCTGCCTACATGATCCACCCGTTTGTAGATGACTATTTCACCAGCACGTAAACGCACTCACCAACGAAAATGCACAATCGCGATCACTTCCAGTTCACCACTGATCCTCAGATTCCGTAACAGAAACCAAAAATCCTAAATCCCGTCATCCCTGCCGAGCAAGCCCACCACTGGCTTGAGTTACTGAATCTGTAACAACAAATGTATACTTCGCTACCAAAAGAATGTACACAAGTGTTTGGACTATGATACGAAAAAACCAAAAACAAGATGTTCCGTGCTGTGCAGTGTGGCAAGGTATACTGTATTGCGGACACGACCGCACATGTTCGGATCCTCTCGCTCAATACTACGCTGGTTCCTCCGTCTCTCACTCCACAATCCTCAACCAACTGGCACTATCACCAATCGTACTGACACCCTGGCACCTCCCACGCTCGGTTGGCTATACTCGGTCACACTGCGCGTGTCACCACATCGGTTGGCAAATTTGTGATACTGCCAGCTACCACTCGGTCCGCGTACGGGCTTCGGAATCTCAAGGTGATGACTCTCACCTTCACGGCACGCACGGTGTCGTTGTCTTGGGTTTCGTTTTGCCAATTGATCGTAGGATCGCCACTACTCACCTACTGCCACAGTCGTCCTATTCGCACGAGACGAAGGCTATGAACCCTCTTTCCACACTTTGATATTCCTTACTGCATGAATATCACAAGTTGATGGGGGGTTCGTCACACGTGCGAATATGTGTCTTTATAGTTCTCACATTCACAACTGGGCTTGGATCTTGTACTGTTGTTGTGCCGGAATCTGTTTTTATTTTCCCCACCCACCCACACCAAGCTTACACTGCAATTACATACGGTCCTTACGTTAGCCCTACGCTGACTCACTGAGAGTAGCTGCCACGGCAAGGCAAATTTGTGATACTGCCAGCTACCACTCGGTCCGCGTACGGGCTTCGGAATCTCAAGGTGATGACTCTCACCTTCACGGCACGCACGGCGTCGTTGTCTTGGGTTTCGTTTTGCCAATTGATCGTAGGATCGCCACTACTCACCTACTGCTACAATCGTCCTATTCGCACGAGACGAAGGCTATGAACCCTCTTTCCACACTTTGATATTCATGACCAGGCAGGCGTTTTTGACTGGGAGTAGGACGACGGGTAGTTCCAATCCAGGCGGAGGGGGGCCGAACAGCGTCTACTCGAGCGCAGGCTCTGGTTCGTCTTCGTCAGGAGGGATGAACAACAGCAACTTCGGGTCGGGGACAACTACAGCAGCCTCCGCTTCGTCCGTTTTCGACCCCCCCTCGTCGCCTTCTAAGATCCTCCGCACGTTGGAGCAGGATGCGGACGAGGAGAACAGTGACAACACCCTTTCGTCCGGGTCTGAGGAGGGTGCGCATGCGGCGTTCTCAAGAACATCTGCCCAACAAGAACCCACATCGCCTCCCGCGAAAGACCGAGGAGACGAGATGGACTTCCGCTCCCCCACGACTGGGAAAGACGCGCCGGTGAGTAACTTGATCTGCCAGAATATGCCGATTTATTGGTCTGCTTCATTTCGAGTAGAGGGCACTTGTTCAAAAATTTTGACCGACTGGCTGCCCGGCTGCGGGGCACGGGACTATGTTGGGAAGACACGGCGAGAAAGGTGGTGTGGAGTGTTGGGGGCAGCTTCCTCACGGGGGGAGGCATCTTCTATGCGTATCGCCGATATGCCCGATCAGCGGAACGGTTTCCTGGGGTGGAGGGATCTTAGGCGGCCTTCCCGGGCAAGGGTCCTGCCAATCCCTCTCGTTGAGCCCAAACATCCCCAATCCCAAAGGGCGCGCGAGTATACCTGCCATCGGCAGGCAGAAGCTATCAGCACCTGCTGCTTGATCTGGTCCGGTACTATTGCTTCCTCATGGGTCGTAGTTTTTTGACGTAGTTCTCCTTCTCGATCTCGACCGAATGAAGTATGATATCAGTCGTGATACAAAAGTACATCGAGCAGCCGATGATCATTGGGAGGAGGAAGTTCGATATCCGGCAGTGGGTTGTGGTCACGAGCTGGGAGGCGCCGCGGAACATGCGCGCGTGGATGTACGACGACTTCTACCTGCGGTTTGGCGCGAGGGACTACGACTGCAACAGCTGCGATCCCTACATCCACCTCACGAACAACGCCGTGACGAAGCTCTGCCCGGACAACGCTTCTGGGAAAGAGGTCAAGTCGCCCAGAACGCCGAAGTCGAAACCGCGGACGCCGATAGGCAATCGGAAAGTAACCACTGCAGCGGAGGGCGAAAGCTCCAACTTAGCTGCACCGGGGAAAAACAAAAGTACGAGTGCAGGTGCACCCGCCCGCTCCACCTCTCCAGCGGCTTCGAAGAGGTGGATTGACGAAACGATGTGGACGAGCGAGCAGTTCTACAAATATCTTCGAGAGTACCACAACCAGCATCAAACAACCCAGCATGGAGCTGGCGGTTCCACGACCACCCGGATCGAGCCGGGGGACATTTTGCGGCAAATCAAGGAGTACCTGTGGATCACGTTGCACTCCGTGCAGAAGAAGGTGCCCCACCGCGAGGACAGCTTCGAGATCTTCGGCTTCGACTTCATGGTGGACGGGTCTGGCAAGCTGTGGCTGATTGAGGTGAACTCCGCGCCCGACCTGAGCTTTTCCACGTCGACGACGAAAGAACTGGTAACCGGTTTCCTGCAGGACGTCGCGCTGCTGGTGACGAAGTACGAGACGAACCGGAACCGAAACGGTTTCAAGGCGTTGAACCAAATCGTGTGCCAGGGCGGGGTGAAGAAGGCGGGGAAGCTGACGCTGTTGACGCAAGAGGCGTGCACGGCGGAAAATGGGCGGCTGCTGGGCCTGGATACGGTGTACGCCGCCTACCGGGATACGGAGGGTGTCGGAGGGGTCAGTCGTGGCGCGAGCTCGGCGACCGCGGCAAGAAACCAGATGAGAACCAGCGTCCTGAACGCGATTGGGGGATCTTCAACGACGGACGAACGCAACGACGGCACGCCTTCGAGTGGCGTGAGACCGACGACTCGGAGCCGGAATGCGCGAGCTGGAGGCGCATCAGTTGGCGAAGATGGCGGAGGTGAGGACGACGCGGCGCAGCGCATGAAGAAGGGCCTGCCACCGACAGCGACAAGCGCCTCGGCTGCGACTGGTGATAGTAAAAACCCTTCTTCTGCATCTGCAGCAACTACTCCGGCCAGCAGGAATGCGCGATCGGTAGCAGTAAAGAGCGCCAAAGCACCAGCGAACGCGACTCCTACGCCCTTCGGTCCCGGCGGCGTGGTCAACCACAAGACCGGTGGTGTGACATCTTGGGCTCCATCTGGTGCTCTCGCTGCAGGAGCGTCGAAGGGCGTTGCCGTAGCCGCCAAGCTCGGGGCGATCTACAATATCGAGGGTGCCGCGCTCGTAGATCGCCCGCAGCACACAGGCCACGACCACGCGGATCAGAATAGGCGCGACGTCGACACCGACACGGGAACCACTACCTGCGGCGCCTCGTCGAGCGACAACAAGCGCGCGTCATCCAGCTCCTCCAGCTCGTCAAGTTCGTCCGGTGGTGGCCCAAATTCGGCGTCGGCGGGATTGTTTGCGCAGACCAGTGGCCGGAACCTACTTTCCGCCGGCACGTGGTTTTTCACCGCTCACCAGAAGTACTTCAGCGATTTGGACTTGGCGCGAGTGCAGAAGAAGATGAAGAGCCTCAACTTTTCCTGCATGCAATTCCACCACTTCGCCGACGACCGAAGCACGATGAAGAAAAGCTTCCACGGGGCGACGCTCGTGGAGAACAAGGAGAGAAGCAGGCCGACGAGTGTGCCGACGACCGCGAGCAACGCGGCCGTCGAGGCGAGTTTGGTGAAGAGGGACTTTGATTACAAGGCGAAAAGCGAGACGAAAACATCTTCACCATCAGCCGAGGCGACGGCCCGGACGCGGGGCTTTATGACAGCAACGACTTCTGGTTTGACAGGCGCAGCTGCTCCCTCGTTGAAGAGTAGGGCAAAGGAAAAGGTAGTTGTAGCCCCCGCGGGCCCCGTGACCACGAATTCGGCGGTTGGAGTCGGAGGTTGCAAGACCCCGAGCACGCCACCGTTTCGCACCTCAAAGGTGATCGAGAAGATCCGCCAGGCACGAGAACGCGGAAGTGGGGAGCAAAACGCCGGAAGCGGAGCTTCATCGCAACGCCAAGGCCAACCGACGACGACGCAGTCCCCCACCCTGCGTTTCCACCTACAGCACACAGCGGGCGGGCAAAGAATAAGAGAGCAGGTGGACCAGCAGAGGACCGGCCGTAAAGCCGGGCCCCACCAGGCGCCGCCGCATTGCTTCTATCCAGAACCGTCGGAAACGGAGAGCTCGTCGAAGGGCGAAGTAGATAATCTTCATGAGAACAGTAGGAAAAGCAGCCCCACAGCGTCTTCGAAACTGGTGGAGCTTGCGGTAGAGGCGCCGAAGTTACAACACCGGAGCCGCAGCGCGGGAGTGCGACGAGGATTGCGCGGGAGCCGCGGACAGCTTCGCAGTCGCGGGCAAGTGGTTCCGCCTGCGGAATCACAGCTTACCGTCAACCTCCAGACTGTTGGCACAACTACCGCAACTCCAGTTGGGCCGACGTTGCTCGTCGGGGGAGGAGGAGGCGCGTCTGGTAGAAGTGAGGCGAACGGCCGCGACCCTGCGAGCGTGAAGAGCTACCTGGCCGACCTCGACGAGCTGCTCGCGAGGGAGGCGAGTGGAAAGCATTTGGGCAGAAAAGTGTGCGGCTTGTACGACATGCTGCAGGATTCGGATCTGCTGCTGCATCGGCGACAGGTGCGCAAAGGGGCGCTGACGCTGCGGGTGGCGAAAGAAAAAATTGCGGCAGCTGGGGCCGCCCTTTTGGGGGGTAATAGTGCTGAAGGAGATGTGGAGAGAAGTGGGGCTGGGAATCGGCTGCTGGTGACAAACATCACCGACAAGATCGACGAAATGCTACGCTACTGAAGCGCACTAAAATCTTCTGAATCGAACGAACCTAGAGAGACAACATCTTGCATTTTCAAGTTTTTTCATGCCCGTCTTGAGAGACGCACCATACAACTGTAGCAACGAGCCTATACTAGGTCTAGACGTAGTTCTTCTTTGGTTGAATTTACTCTCACTGTCATGATAGAATGTCATCGAATTCATTGTATCCAGATTTTTGGATGAGTGTCAGTTTACGTAGAAGGACTAGGACCATACGGCGGATCAGGAAAAGTCGTATGAACGCCGTTCATTGTTTCACATAATTCACCACTGCTATAGCCCTAGCGTTAGCTATAGGATGTACTTTAAAATTCGTATTCACAATGATCACTACCTAGCAAATTTTTTGCTTTCAGTTGATGCGGTAGCAAGCTGACGGAAGATGGACTTCCTTGGAAGAAGCGTAGATGTAGAAACGTAAGACGGCGGACGTTTGTTTCATTCTATTTTCAGAAATGAAAATTTTTGAGAAAGCACTGACCCTGACGCATTGCGTGTGCTCTTTCGTCGTTGTTCGCCGTGTCTACACCTCTACCATTATTTGGTGGTCGCAAAAATGCTTCGTGTAATACTCTGATCCTGTAGGACCTCGTGCTCGTCTAAATTAATCGGGGATCGCCCACTGAGCTCGTGGCCTATAGCCTAGCACACCCATACGCATGGTCGTGCGCACTTTAGGCGTGTAAAGCATTTCTTGCCTGACAGTCGTGCATTTCTTCATCGCAAGTAAAGCAAGTTCTTCTCGTGAAGGCTCTACTTAAAAAAATAATACGAGAAATACTCTAGTATACTCTGGCAACTTTTTATCAGAAGATGAGTGCTAAGGCTAAGGCCTCCACCCACAGCAACAGGCCGGCTGCCGCACAGAAGTTGCCGGACGACTTGCAGCACGAGAACGACAACCTGAAACGCGAAAACCGCGACCTCCGCGAGCAGCTTTCGGTCGTGAAAGCCCTCTTGGCGTTGCAGAACGTCCAGATTCCGGCAGGCCTCCACCCTCCTTCTACGAATGGATGTACGGATTCGGATAGGGATAAGCAGGGAAGTGGCGGAGCGGGCGGAACGTCTTCAAGTTGTGCAAGCGAAACCTCGTCGAAGGCCGGCGCAGGAACGATGAACACGGCTGGTACTAGTTGTGCGAAAATAACACGAAGCCAGGCCGACATGCTGCTGCGAATGGCGCAAAAGGTGAAGCTTCTGAGGCAGCAATACATGCTACTGCGGAGCGATATCCTGTACTTGAATCACGAAATGAACGCGAGTCGCGACTGGATCCTCCAAAACGTCGAAAGAGTCGTCGGACGAAAATGAAGCTACCAACCTCAAGCTCAACGACTTGGAAGCTGTCAAATGAAACCGTTATGGCGATGAAAGAATACGAAGCTGGATGCTAATATGAGAACCATAAACGATGAAGGATGAGATGTCGACATGTTCAAATAAAACAGAGATTGAAATACAAGAACTGCGACCCCTCGTGACCTTCTGTAAAGGAGAATGGGTTGTTTTCGTGGTCGGCTGAATTCGTCTGTTGATAGCGAAGCTGAAACTGAATTTGCAGCTAAACGAAGTAGATCATCGGATTGCGCCCCAGCATGACACTCCTGCCGGGCAGCTACCTACGCAGCGGCCCGTTTCTTCAGGAGCATGACGTCAGCATCTTGTGAGCAGATTGTGTTGCTTGTCGGGCTCCCCGGCGCGGGCAAGTCGTATCTCTGTGCGGAGGTCCTGCGCCGCTGCCCACCCGATGTCGAGATCTGCTTGTACGATTACGATGCGACGGAGCAAGAGCTGTCTTTCTCTCTGCAGGGGACCGCGGCTAGCGGTGCGACCGCCTCAACTTTCGATCCCGATAAGTGGCGGGAAGCCCGCGATCTCGTGCTGCAGCGTGTGCGCGGAAAGGTGGAGCAGGCTGCCGAAAAACAACCAGATTGCACGGCCGCGGGAAAAAGAATTCACTTGCTCGACGACAATTTTTACCTCCGGTCCATGCGCAAGCCGTTCTGGCAGCTAGCCCGCGAGCATCGCTGCCAGTACAAAACCGTGAGCGTCGAGGCCTCCGTGGAATCGTGCTTGTTGCGAAACAGCCAGCGGACTGGACGGGCGAAGGTGCCCGACGCGATTGTGCTGCACATGGCGGAAGTGCTAGAATGGCCCCACGCAGGACGAGCCGGCGGAGGGGGACAGACCTGGGAGAACAAGGCCCTGAATTTTTGGTACGTGAGCGAGCTTGACGGTCAGGATATCGCGGGCCGCGAGGATATTCATGCTGGCACAACATCATCTGTTGACGCTGTGCTCGGATTCATTTTCCAGGCGGACGAGAGCGCTATCCCTGCGCCGCGGGAAGAAGCGTCTTCTGGGACGATTTCTGGTGCCGCTCAGGGGGCTTCACCAGCGTCCAACGCCGTGGCGCGGCTTCGCGATCTGCTCGAGTCGAGTTGCAGGAAGCTGGTGTCGCGCGCTTTGGAAACTGTGGGGGCCGGCGCGCGGAAGCAGATTGTTGCGCAGCGGTTGGGAGTTGTGAAGAAGGAGGTAACTGCACAGCTGAAGGATTTTTTCGACACGAGAGGATTGAAAAACCCCGTTGTAGACACGAATGGTGAAGATCCGGCCTCTGCGTCGCATTCGGTCGAAGACGAAGAAGAAACCGCGACAGCCTTCATTGACGAACTGTGCGACACTTTTCAACGAAGGTGCAGGGCAGAACTGCAACAGACGGAATGAGCAATAAGGCGATCTTCTATAGTCGCCGGAGTGATTGTGATCTACTTCTGCTTGGATGTGGCCCGCTGCCTCATCTCGTTTCTGTTCTCTGTGAACTACTTATGCTATCTTAACTGTCTCACCTTGACCTTCCCCCCATCTCTGCAGCAGTTCTCATTGCTCAAAGTAATAAACGTAGAAGTTTTCAAGAATTTTCGAACCAGTCTGTGCACTCCACGGACCCGCAGAGGATGTTGATCGGGGCTCACCTGAAGCGAATCGCCGCGCGACTGGAGAGCGAGCACAAAGCCCCGCTGCGCGACGCTGGCTTGCTCCCGACTTTTTCCCTTCCGCACCGAACGCTGCTCGACGAAGATGCCGAAGCTGCTGCTGTTGACCATCCGAAAGCCATTTTGGATACAGCTACCTTGGCGGCGGAACCGGAAGAACCGTTGGCTCCTCCGAGCGCGTTGGCTGGGGTGAATTTTTGGGACCGGACTGCGGGCCTGCTGCCGCTTCCCGCTGGGGTCGCGCTACGTCTTGCGCACCTCCAAGAGCAGGTTTTCAATGAGCTGTGCGGCGTCGGCGACAGCGACGACGCGACCAGAGTCAGACAGCAGAGGAACATGAACAACAAGCGAACAAAGACCGCGGATCGCAACACCGTGCAACGGTTTGTTCGCTGCGGAGGCGAGAGTCTCGACCACGCATTCGAGCGATGCCGCGTGACGGCTGCGGGGGTAGACCCAGCCGGGGGCACAGCTGCGGAGGCAGTGTCGCTTCTGTCCGGAATCAACCAATCTGTCGGGCGAGATGGAAGAGCACCAGCTGCCAACAAGTTGTGGGGCCGCGGCGAGGGCGATGAAAAACAAAAACTCCACGGCCACCTCGACACCCTCGAGCGCGCGCTCGCCGATCTGATCCGCGCCGGCGGTTGCGTTTTCGCCGACACTCTCGCACGGGCGAAAACGTCCTGCCGCGACCGCCACCGCGTGTTCCGGAGGCTTCTAACCACGTTCTCGGCGGTTTTCCGGGATCTCTGCGAGGAGCGCGCCCTGGACGAGCGCGTGTTTGGGGAGAGAATCTCCGCGTTGGACGAGGAGGTCGCGGAGATCCGCACGTTCCTCCGAGTGCAGAAGGAAAACGACCCGCTGGTGCGGATCGAAAATCTGCTGCGGGAGAAGCTGCAAGAGCGGATCGACCGGAAGCACGGGGAGATTGCCGAGATCAAGGCGAAAAGGGGGCAGGTGAGTGAAGCAGTCGCCGAAATGGAGTACGGATTGGAGTTACTACTGCCGAACTTTGGGAAGTACATGGACTTCGGCGCGGATATCTTCTGCGAGGAGGAAGAAGACGAGTCGAACGAAGACGGGCCCGACGAGTCTACTTCGCGCGGCAGCCGGAGCAGCGGCTCCAGTGAAGATGCCTTGAACGATGACTCATCTTCTGCGTCTTCCTCGTCAAAGAAGCTCCGGGCAATAAATGCAGCTTCGCCGACGAGCAGCCGGAATAAAGTTCTGAACTCTTCGGAAGGAGCGTTCCGTTCATCGGAGCAGGTCCTCCGGACGACGTCGAGCTCGTCCCGGCGCAGCAAGGGTCCTCGTGACAGCACGAAAATTCGCAATACGCTGAACAACAGCGTGAACATGGCGAACTTCCGCGCGAATTTCGGAAATAAGACGGATTCCGCAGCAGTCTCGGTGAGCCTCGGCGGCCGGCGGGAT
>RXOD01004121.1:0-28269 GCA_005223375.1 Amoebophrya sp. AT5.2
AGCCCAGCGGGTGCGGGGGATGCATAGAGCCGCGAAAATAGCGCCGGATAGCCCCCGTAACTGCGTAGAGGCGCCCCGGCTGTCTTGAATTGCTTCGGAATCGGCTTCCTAGCCCACGCCTGCGTGTGAGATTTTTCGGGCGGGTCGCGGAAAAATTTGCGGCGCCGCGTTTGAGCTGATCCCGCAGCTGCGCCGCCCCCGTACCTGCATAGAGGCGCCCCAACTGTCTTGGATTGCTTCGGAATCAGCTTCCTAGCCCAGGCCCGCGCGTGAGATTTTTCGGGCGCGTCACGAAAAAATTTCCGGCGCCGCGTTTGAGCTGATCCCGCAGCTGCGCCGCCCCCGTACCTGCGTAGAGGCGCCCCAACTGTCTTGGATTGCTTCGGAATCAGCTTCCTAGCCCGCGCCCGCGTGTCGGATTTTTCGGGTGTTCCCGGCCGCTAGCGGCAAGGTCGCCGGCAGCTTGTCTCGCGCGCGCGGTTTGCAGTTGCGGGAAAAAATTCCGGCGCGGTCCCGGAGATAACCCTCTACCACTCCGCCTGCTTCCAAGAAAATGCCGCGGGCCCGGGGCTCATCCAAGCGCCAGGGTCTGCGTCGCGCCCCAAAGTAAGCGCTTCAAAAGGAGTTGCCAGCCCCCGAGTAAGTATGCCCGAAACGACCTGAAAGCTGACGAACGAGGAGAGAGCAGGGGTTACTCCGTAGTTGGTACGATTTGTCGTGGACTTGCTCCTCGTGCGTCGAAGTTTGACTCCGATGCCCTCTATGTCGATGTTGCAATTGCATACTTGTGCCGCGTTTAACGAGTTGTAAGAACAGCGATGGCCCCACTTCGCCTGTGTAGCTGGTAAAAAGATGACACGGGAGGGCGCGCTGGTTACACTCGGCGAGGCGCGCGCCGGGCGAAGGTGCTTCACCATCGCGGGTTAATCCGAAGCGCAGCTCCTTTCCAACCTCAAGTTGAGCGGCATGCAACTGTTCCGCGTCGTCGCCCGGGGCGCGCTGATCGCAGCGCACGGCGGCTCTCGGGGCCCCCAAGCTGCAGTGGCACGAGCGTTGGACGCGGATGGTACAGTCTGGCCCCCCCGGAATCGTCGACCCTCCGGCGAGTACGAAACCGGCCAACACCACAGGAGCACAAAGCCCGCGGAGCACCGCAAGCGCCATCGCAGAAAGAGCCACAACGCGGATCACGGCGGATTGCATAGCCAGGAGGAAGTTCTTGCTGGGTCGCGACATGTCGACACCTCGGCCGCCTTCGATGGTCGTGATGCACACGACGGCGAAATAAATGCGCCCTCCCTGGCGGCCTCATCTTCCGCGCGGAGAGAGCCAATCGAGCGGGTAGTTGCGAGGCAACTGGGAAACAGCGACAGCACGGACGACCACCCCGGATCGCCCATGGTTGTGGCTGAGCAGTACAAGGTTTCCAGTGGCGGCGAAGCCTTCCTCCTCTTCCTCGGAATCCTCTACTGCTTCGCCTTCCTCGCCATCGTCTGCGAAGAGTTTTTCGTGCCGAGGTATATTAAACCCCGTTGCAAATAAGAAATTATTAATTCGGTCTTCTACAATCCTAAAGCTAATTCGGGTGCGGAAAATAAAAGAGCACGGAATCTTAGCAGTGAACGTTTGAATCACACCAGCCTCGAAGTTCTCGCGGAGCGTTGCGACCTGTCCGAGGATGTCGCCGGTGCCACCTTTATGGCCGCCGGGGGGTCTGCGCCTGAGTTCTTCACTTCGTTGATCGGCTCCATGTGGCTTACGGAAACCGACGTGGGCGTCGGCACGATTCTGGGTTCCGCGGTTTTCAACGTTCTGTTCGTGATCGGGGTTTGCGGCATCGTGGCGCCGGGGATTTTAAAGCTGAGCTGGTGGCCGTTGTTTCGCGACTGCTGTTGGTACGCGCTGGCGCTGTTCTTTTTGACCTTGACCTTCCTCGACGGGCGCGTGTACCCGGCGGAGGCGGCGTTTCTGTTTTCCGTCTATGTCGGGTACTGCGCCTTCATGAGCTACTCGGAAAAAATCGAGGAAAGAGTGAACGAAATGGCGATCGGGGGTGTACTTTCTTTATTATTTGTGTTTGCTCGAGGACTCCGACTTCAATGGCTTTGTTTGGTTTTCGGATGGTTGCTGATTCGATGGAAACTGAAATCTGCTCAGCCGAGGAAGTTGTGTGGAATCGATGGAAGGATTTTTCATGGCTGCGCGACAGGTTTTGCGCGAAGGCCGGCTTCTGGCCGTGTTGCTGGGAAGGAATCAAGTGCAGCATGTGCTAGATGTCGAGACGAAGGGTGAAGATGGCGCAGGCGCGCCGCGGCCGCCGCCAACACTTTTGGACTGCGAGAGCCATTCGGACACGTATTTTACTCCCCTTTACGGCTGTGTTGAAAAAGCGCGCGCTCTTCAAGCTTATGCCGAAACGCAGACGTCTCGAACAAACTTGCTGCTGAACTTCAATCCAGGAGCGGCAAGCCGGCCGTTAGCGGCTTGGGCTTCACTCCGGAGGAAATTGCACCGGACGCCGGCGACACTGCGTCGGACGCGACAGACGGCGCGCGACCCCCAGACACCGCACTAAGAAAGGGCGGGGCACGAGGCTCCGAGACCACGACAACAGCTGCGACGAAGCTTCCGGCGTTGAGCGGGGGCGACGAAAATCCAATTTTTGCACCGCTGAAAGACGTACAGGACCACATGGCCGGGGGTGCTAGCGCTAGTCCACCGTCCGGCCCCGAACCAACGTTGGGCTCGCCTGCCGGTCGCAGCAGTGCAACGACATTGAAGAAAACGCAATCGTTCGACGACGGCGGGTCTCGGCGGAACTTCAAAATCGCGCGCAGTTCTCAGCACCACCACACCACCACCACAACACCACCACCGAAGGATCTACCCATTGAGCGCGCACACCGCCGAGACGGGTCGACCACCAACACTTCTCAGCACCACGCATTAAAGCGGCACGACTCCTTGTCGAGCTCGACGCACCTGGGCGGCGAGGGCGAGAAGAAGAAAGGCTTTAAGTTCCGCCGCGCGCGGGCGAATACGATCACGAATCTATTGAACGAGCCGAACCAACTGGCGCTTTTGCAGTCGCGGCAACTGGTGGAACAGGGGAAGTCGGAGGATGGCGCAGTCATGGCAACCGGCGGACGGAAGCGGGCGTGGGATAGCGTTGTGTCGTATTAATTTCGATGATTTCCTTTCTAGTCGCGTCCTTGCGCGCAGCTCTGCGTCAATGCATACTTACGATTTTTTTTCGCGTTCAATTGATTCCGTGTCTATCGACACGAGAACAGGCGCGCGTGGGCTCAATGAACCATCCACCATCGCGCCATCGGATTCGACACAGCACCGACCAGCCTCCGCCGCAGCGGCCGAGTTACCACAGTGGGTCTGGTACGAAGCGCGTCAGTTTGGACGAGCGCCGAAGTGGCAGCAAGGAGAAGCAGCCTAGTCCGAAACGCCGCGGCACTGAGCATCAGCCGAAGCTCGAGAAAATCGTTTCTCTAAGTGCTGCTGAGGAGCGGGAGTTGGCCTTGGCGAAATCCAATCAACTCGGTGGCGGCGCTGGCGCAGCACGCGAGAGCGGCCCGCTGCTGGTTTTATCAGAGGAGCCCAGAGGACCTGGCGAGCGCGACGCAGCAATCCAACGCCGGGATATCTCTCCGACGCCAGAGGCATGCAGCTCGGGATCGAACACGGGACAGCCCGACTGCGACCTTGTGGAGGAGCAGTCGTCGCGGTCGTCTTCCGCAGGAGGCGGAACTATAAGGGATCATGAACGACTACACGACGGCGCGGCACTAGAACTGGATGAGGACGAGGCGGTCCCGCTGGAGCTGACGTTCCCCACGTCTTGGAAGCGACGGCTGATTTTCGTGATCACGTTCCCGATTCTCCTTATCCTCCTGTACTCCGTGCCCGACGTGCGGCGGGGGGAGTTCTGGCGCCGGTGGTACCTGGTGACCTTCCTCATGAGCCTTGTTTACATCTCGCTCGCCGCCAGCTTCATGGTGAAGTGGGCGGCCATCCTGGCGACGTTCTTGGGGCTGGAGGTGCGGATTCTCGGGCTCACGGTACTCGCCGCGGGAACAAGCGTGCCGGACCTCCTCGCGTCAGTCATCGTCGCGAAAATGGGGAAGGGAGACATGGCGGTACATAGATACTTTCTTAGGCCGGCGCTCAAGCAACGTTAATTAAACCCGGGCTTGGCTGCAGCTTATATCTTCGCTAAGGTTAGATCTTACCCTAACTGTTGACTCATGTAATTTACGCGTGGTTCGAAGCCCGCAAATCCTGAAACCGCGACATACTTTCTTAGCAGGCGTGTGCCGGGATTTACATTTAGCGTTCGCTTATACTTTGCTTCATTCGTTGGTTTTTCATCATAGGTGAGCTCCTCGATCGGCAGCAACATTTTCGACGTGCTCGTGGGTCTGCCGGTGCCGTGGATGGTGTATTCCGCAGTGAATGACGGAAACCCCATGGGCATCTACACGAACAACATGGTCTTCTCCACGCTGGTTCTGCTGCTTATGCTGGTTTCCACCATCGGCATCATCATCTGGGCCAAGTGGATTCTCAGCCGCCAAACCGGCTACCTCATGCTGGTACTGTACGTGCTCTTCATTGTGCAGGCGTGCGCACTGTCGGTCGGCGAAGTGGAAATATTCTAACCCGGATGAGAAAGAGAAACATAGCTATCAGGTGCACGTCCTCGTCGTCGAGTAAACAGGTAAGCAAAAAGCAAAGCAAGAACGATGAAAGTGAAGATTTTAGTGTGCAACGCTGTCACCAAGCAAGAATAGATGAACGATCGCGTCTTCCTAAGCCGGGCTAGCCTCTTCCTTCTTCGTTGTGTGCAGCCGGCGGAAGAAGGAGTAAACAGGCAGCTTTTGAGGCAAGCGTTTTTGGTAGTGGACTCTTTCAGGTTGCAATAGATATTCCGGCAAAAGAAACACAGTCGCAATTCGCAAGGACACACTTTTTTAAGAGCTTGTTGCGCGGGCGCGCGTGAAGTGAACAAAGTTGCAAGGGCGAGCAAGTGACGAGCCGCACCAGTAGAACGGGCTATATGAACTTGAACAACTGAACAGCTACAGAGTAATGAGTAAGCAGTTTAGCCGCCACAGAGCTTCCTAGTTTTGAAATTCCTCTACGTACGCAAGGTGCAAAGAATAAACCGACATTGGAACCAAGCTTTGGTAGCTCGAGAAGCTGTCTTTGGTCCAGCGTCAGTCCATGCACAATGACAAGTAAAAGTGAAACGTTGATCATGTGCGATTCATAATCGCGAGCAACAGCCGGAGGTCCGATTTCCCTGGCAGGCGAGGATCGCGGCGTCTAGCGCACCAACAGCAGCTGTTTTTCTTTTCGGAGGCAGCTTCTCCACCGCTAAGCCGTCTTCGACCGATCGCGTCGCGCTGCATTTGAGAAAGAAAGCCAGGAGAAACTACACGACTAAAGTACCTGTTTACTGCAATAGAAAACTCCGAGCTTCTGTAAAGTACAGCGACGTTGCAAACTCTTCCCGCACACTGCATTTCGAAACTTCGTGTCTGCAGAGATAGACAACCATTTTTTTGGACACGTAAAAATGTTATTTCCGTCGCCTGGCGGTCTGCACTTGCACGCCGGGGCGGGGGTAAAAAGGCGGCGCGGCCTCGCAGCATTTCTCGCCCTTCTCGTCGGCGCCGGATATTTCTCCGCGTACTGGAAGGGACACCCCCACTCGCCGCGCAAACCTTCATCATACACGGTGCGCTTGCCGTTACAGCAGCACGACCTCTCCGCAATCGATACCGACGGAGAGCGCAGCAACAAGGATGCGCAGAGCATAGCATCGGCGGCGCAAGATGTCAGAACCCAAAGCCGACAAACCCTCTCGCTCTTGGGTGAAAAATTCCACAACAGAAGGCTTTCGCCAGCAGTTCCGGCAGCCAAAACCCCCTCCACCAGCACGTCCACTGTAATGTCCGCGGAGATCCAGGTCTCGCCCCTCGCGGACGGAGCGCAGCCCCAGACATTCCGTCTGCTTGTGGACACCAGCTCGCCGGCAGTGTTCGTCCCCGACGTGTCTTGCAGCGACTGTGACGCCACGACCGGATCGGGCGCCAGGTTCGACTCTTCGGTGGCGGGAAAAAGCCGGAAGATCCTCAGCGTCCCTGTAGGACGGTTCGGCACCGCGTCCGGGTACGAAGTGACGACGAAGCTTGCCTTTTCGCAGAGCTTTTTTGTGGAGAAACAAAACCTGCTGTCCGCGTACGCACTGCCGCCCGGGTTCGCGGCGGCGGGCGTAAGCGAAGCGCGCGTGGACGGCTACCTGGGGCTGGGCAAGATAAATCTCCCGTTAGCTAAGGACTCGGTCTTGCTCGGCCTTCTGCTGCCGGATAAATCCGGTATGGGCGCCGTGGCGGAGGCGTATTTCTACGTGGAGAGCGCCGGCGGCAGTCAGAGTCACAGTTCGGGTGGGTCGGGGAGCATATTGGGGAAGGCTGCGGCGCGCGGAACAACAACAGCCGCGTCGGAGGTGAAAAGAAAAATACTGGGGGCGACGAAAGAACCCCCTGCCGCTGGTGCGAAACTGCGGGCGGCGAAAAACAAGTCGCTGGTGGTGACAACGGAGATGCCCAGTGACCGGTACAATGCGAAATTCGGCGTAAACTGGCTACCGACGTTGGAGGAGGACCGCTTCTCGCAGTGGTTCGTATTGGCGAACGGACTCACCATACAGCAGAACAAGATCGCGGGCGTTGCAACTTCTAATGCGAGCGGCGCGAAGATGATGAAATCCTCGACACAAGGGAATAAACACAGCAGCGCGAAAATACCAACGGGAAGTCCATCTGCTGTCGACGTCACAGCCGGTCGAGAACCGGAAGACACATCAAACATACTAGCCGCACTGAACAGTGGAGGTGGTAGTGCGAGTGGGAGTGCGGGGGCAGAAGCATCTTTCTCTTCTGAAGACGGAACTAGCGGTAAAGCAGCGGAAGACGTAGTCATCATTGCGCTGGACTTCGGGGCGAGCGATTGGGTCGTTGCGCCGGCCGCATCGTACACCTCGTTGATGGAAAGCATTTCCCAACTCCCCGGCGTCACCAACCCACTCCTCGTCCCGTGCGCAGTCAAGCCGCAGCTGCCCACGCTCGTTTTTGTAATTTGTTGTTTAAGAAAATAATATTTGCTCTGGACGATTGTTGTTCCACAAAGACAGCGACCACAGCACGCAATCGATTCTGTTAATGAACTATCAAAAAACAGGACGTTCTGCACGAGCGGTACACGCTCAGTGGCGCTGATTACACCGAGGTTTCGACTGCCGACTCCACTAAGTGCCATATCCGCGTGTCGGCGAACCCCACGGCGATATACTGGACGCTCGGCGCCAGCTTCCACGAGAAGTACGCGGTTACGTACGACTTCGTGCAGGGGAGGATCGGGCTGCCGCGGTCGACGCCCGCAAATTGGGTGCGCGACAACTGGCTCTCGGTGGCCATCCCAGTCGGGTTCGGGGTGTGGATGGCGCTCCTGCTGGTGTTCGTGCGGACGCGGAGGCCTGGTGGGGGTGCTCTCTGGGGAGGAGGGCTCGGGTCAGGGGTTGCGGCCGGTGCAGCGGGCGCGAGATGATCTACATTTTTGGCTGAATCATGATGTTGAGGTTCACCAAGTAGACCATAGCATGTGATGGCAAGAAGCGGCGCCTTCGCCGGTCTGTTGGATTTACATTTCCTGCAACGGATGATCGCAACCACCTCCGAGTCTTGCGTAGGGGGAGATGCCAGGAATAACGGCAAAAGAAAGTTGGTCGACATACATACCTTCGAGGGAGTGCGAAGAAACAACAAAAGAGAGCGGAAGTGCAGAATGAATGAGAGAAGAAGCCAGCGCATCAGAACAGCCTATAGAGAAGCAGGAGGGGGCGGCGCGCAAACTCCCTGAGAGGCAGCTTCAATGCGTGCGCAACACCTAAAAAACAGTTACATGTAAAACTAAAACGAGTCAAAGCTAGAAACATAATACGAAAACCCAAGCAGGGGCGGTTGGTGCCTCCGTCGGCCGCCTCTGCTCAAGACGGTGGTGGAGTACTATAGTCGGCCGCCTCTACTCAAGACGGTGGTGGAGCACTCAGAGCAAAATCGATAGATCCGCCCCGCAGCGAAGCGGAAAGGACGATAGGATGGACAACATCGCGTGTTCGAATACGCGGGTGAGTCACAGGTCCACGATGAAGGGCGTGGTGGACAGTCCCCGTGCCGCGGTGGAGAAGTCAAGCTCGACGCCGCAGCAGCCTTCCGACCTGCACGCAGCGAGCCAGTACCCCTCCTCCCCCTCGAGCTATCCGCGCCAGCAGCTACTTCACTCGACCACCACGCTGCCCCGCTTCGGAGGAGGGGCGGGCGGAGCTGCGGCTGCGCGTCAGGGCGGGGTAAGCGTGCCCGTGAACAACACAAGGGGGATGACTAGCACGGTACAGTTCGCGCCGACAAAATCGGATGGAAGCACTACGTCGGAAGGCGGAGAAGCGGAGGAGGCGGAGGACGGCCGGAAAAAGGACCCAGGACCAGAAGGGGGCGGGGGGTCGAAAGACAAAGGACCAGCCAAAAGTTCGAACTCGTCAAAGCCGAAGGGAGTACTGAAAAAAGGAGAAACGCACGGAGGCTTCAAGAGCTTCTTTTCGAAGATGACGTTAGTCGACATTGACGCGTCCGAGAGCAGTAAACGCGGTAGCCACGCCGTCGAAAAGCAAACCTCCGAGCGCGGCGGCGGGGTCATGGACTACTTTTTCGGCCGCCCCAACACGAAATCGTCGTCGCCGTCGAGACGCAGCGTGGTGGAGAAAAACACGGGGGACGCGTTTTTCAACGACCTGGCCGCGGACATGGACGAATTCTCGCGCTGCGACGGCGACACCCAGATCGTGGGGTCGAAGGTCTACGAGCGCTCGGGGATGGCGAACCGGAGGGAACAACTCGTGAAGATAGGTACTTGCTGGAGTACGGACGTGTTTGCCTACGGTTGCTGCGAATCAATTCTGATATTTAATACTTCTCAAGACCCCTTCTACGTGAGAAATTGAAGCACACGTCGAGAAACTAGTATAAACCATTTCCGACTCCAGACCAGCAAGTGGTCCTACTTAATTTGTAGTGCTTAGTCCAAACCCCCTCCCGCACCCGCTCCCTCCGCAACGAACACCATCCCCTTCAGCGGTGACCCCGTACCAGTACTACGGGATCGACCCGACTATGGAGACCTTTTCCGCGTCTTTCAAGCTGATGCTCGAGACGGAGGGTTTCTACGACGAGTGGGTGTCGAAGGTGGAGCAGAACAAGGACTTGCAGCTCCCGATGCAAGACTGTTTGTTCACGATGCCGCGGTTCCTCCACAAGAACTCCATCGACCTGCAGATTTTCAGCTCCGACTGGTACGCGAAGTGCACGAACCGCCAGGTCACGATCACAAAGAACCAAATGATGACGTCCACCTGCCGGAACGACTACGACCTCTCCGACTTCCCCTTCGACCATCAGGAACTGCAGATCGTACTTACTTTACGTCCTTAGACTTACGCCGTTTGCTGGGTTTCGATGTCTTCGTACTCTCATTGTATTAATTTCGTTCCCGACATTCTCCAGGTGCTTTTCACGATTCCAGAGGTGACGTCGGTTTTCACGGTGGTCGTGGACGAAAACATGGGCAAGCCGAACCTGATCGCGAGCTTCGAAACGAACTTCAAGACGCCGGATTGGGTGATCGTTCCGGGCTCCTTCCAAGTGATCAGCGACTCACCACCAGCGGGACAGCGCGTTGTGATCTCCGTGCAAGTGAAACGCATCTGGCAGTCGTACTCAGTCGACAGGAATTCATTTTTCTTGCGATTGCGAAAATTCAATGCGACTTTGAGGATGCATGCTACACTGCGAATTGAAGATGGACCGCTAAATCGCGGCCTTCGCAGCCACCCCCAGCCAATCATCGGACAAAAAAAGGTACATCTGGAATTTCTACTTGGTGTTTTTCCTCATCACCTCGTCCGGTTACTCCTCTTACGTGTGGAATACGAGCCGCGGCATCTCCGAGCAGCAGCGCGAGCGCGGCGAGTGGAACGTCCAGAATCCGCACGACGCCATCACGATTTCGCTGCTCGCGCTTCTAACGAACATTTCGTTCAAAACGTATGTGTCGCAAGTCGCGCCCAAGGTCGGCTACATGACCAACCTCGACGTGTACATCTTTGGGTGTTTGATCGTCTCGTCGCTGCAAGTGGGCACGCACGTCCTGCTCGTGCTCGGGGACACCAGCCCGGAACAGGAGGCGGTCTACGTCGTCGGAGGTAAGCTCCTAGGGTTGCGTCTGGTAGGTCGTTAGCGTTACACGCTAAGAAAGCGTGCCAAACACTACGTTATTTTATAGTGCCTCTCAGGTGCTGCTGCTGTATTATTCTGCAGGCGTTTGGAGTCTCTCTCTCTCTCTCTCTCTCTCTCTCTTAGCGTTACTCGCTATACAAGCGAGCCGCGCAGTGGGAGCTAGCGTCCAGGCCCGGTTTCGAATCTATACTGGGTACTAGAGGTAGAACCTATGCCTGTTGTTCTCGAAAACCACAGGCATGATGTTGATATGGGTGCTGTTCCACGTGTGGTACCTACATTTGCTGCGGAGTCCGCGCACGCGCGCCGACGTCTTGAACGAATTTGAACCGCGGGCGACGTGCCGCTTTCCCACCCAAACTTCGGAGCGGTTTCTGCACAAACAAACTACTAACCAGCCGCACCACAGCGCAAGCGTGGCGCCGGCGGCCACAACTACCTCCATACCCATAGACGAAGACGTCGGGGGTGCTGACGGGCAGGGGGTGGAGTAGTAAGTAAAATTAATTCATCTGCATATACTGTTGAGCAAGCGGGCGGTGGGGGACGGGGCGTTGCCAGACCGAGTTGCTGCTTGAGGTCAGATGCATGGCTGCGTCAAGGTCCCTCCTCAGAACCACGGGGAGAGCGCGTACAAAAAGCTAGTAAAAAAAAATGAACTCGAGAATTCAGACTATAAGAGCTGGGGCCGCGGCTGCGTGAACTTGCCCACGTGCGTCTCCACAATTTTGCAACACCATAATTCCAAATTTAAGCAAGTAAAAGTACACTTTACACTTCCCTAATCCAGAGTTTTTGCAACGTTCTCCAAAGCGTACGCTAAGAAAGTGAGCCAGAGATGAATTGCTGAGTAACCTACGAACAAAGTGGCACTGTGCGCTAAGTCAAAAGCGTACCTCTGTAAACTTGCTGATTTTGATCCGAGTGATGCTAATCTAACCCCACCAGATGATGTTGCTGTATTCGGACAAGTCAATCGAATAAAACGGACTGCTCGACGTAGTTTTTGCGGCTTATACAGAACATCAAGCACGGCGGGCGCGGGAGGTAAACAACCCATACCATACGCGCGATGCCTTTTCCATGTCGTGTCGATATCCATCGGTTTACAGTACTTCATTTTTGCGACTCGGTACACCGCTCGCGGCGGGGCATGTCGCGTGATCGCCAAGACTCTGCTCCGCGCTTGGTACGTGCTTGAGTCGGATCAGGAAGCATGGGTAGGCACCATCTGTTGGATCGGTAAGTACCTCGGTATGTACTTCTTCGTGCCGCCGGCCTCGGCAGCTTCTCTCTGACTACTTGTCTTTTTTCCCAACAACTGTCCGTCGTGACAAAGCAGAGCAAGCGCTCTTCTGATCGAGATCTGTTGATCCCACGATCCTAATCGAATGGCACTACGATCTACATCGCATGTCGGTCATCCGCGCGATCCATATTGATGCTGATGAAGATCGTGATGATCGTGACCACGGTCACGATCCCGATCAAGATGGACGGTGAACAAACGATGACCATGTGATGAACTGAGCAGTGGCCGGGCATTTGGGCACCAGAAGATACGTACTGCAACAACACTCACATTTGTACCGCAAGCGTGCACGCTGTTCCCCTTACATTCGTTTTCCTAAGACCCACTGAATTTATAGATACCACAACTACATGGCAATTTATTTCTTTTTGTACTACCAGATCTCCACCTTCCTTTAATCCGAACACAGCATTACAGCTACGCACGCCCACTACATCTTTCTGTTGTCTAACGGTCAGTGGCTACGTTTGCGCTTTGTCGGTTTCTGGAGATTCGCCCCAAAACGTTGCTGGGAGCTCGCATTTTGCGAAAGCATTGAAATTGAATTTGAAGTTACATTTTCGATCGCTCTGAGTCTGATAGGTCTAAGTCTCAGCCTCAGGCCACCTCGGTAGATTCTCAACAGAGGAAGGGCCGCAGGATGCGCACGATGACCGATACCCCGAGAAGTGGCGCAAGAGGCTCGCAGGGGAGTGGACGCCTCCGCCGCAGGCCCTCTGCTGCGTTGTGCGTCTCGCTCCTGGGGTTTGACGTCGAGATGCTGGCTACAGCCGTTTTATCTTCGCCGAAGAAGAATAAGGCTCGGGGGCGTACCAATGCTTGCCGAGTGGGCGTGTGTCCCGACGGGACGACGAAATACACGAAAGTCATCCACAAGTACTTCTTAGCCCAAGGCCGCAACGATGCTGAGGAAGAAGATGGCGAGAAAAATGACGAGGGGGAAGACGAAGACGGCATGAAGGAAGACGGCGACGGGATCGCAGCGGAGGACGGCGAGGACGAGGACGAGGAAGGCGACACTTCTCCGGAGTGGCCGGCCGTTTGGCGCCATGAGAAGTTCGACCTGAGCAAGGTGACGCATTTAAAGCACCTGAAGGCCCACGTGGTGCCTGCGGTGAGTGAATCTGCTTCCAAGAGGTTGCCGAATACAAAAGCCCGGGAGAGGGACCGGTGGGAAGCCGTCCCGACCGGTGGGAAGGCGAAGGGGAAGCCGGGGAACAAGAATAGGAAGGCCCGGAAGACGGTCTTCGGGTTCCCGTTCTACGGTTCGGACAGCCTCAGCGTGCCGGCCGGCTGGATGGTTGAGCAACTGCCACCCGACGACAGCGCGCGGGTGATCGGCTTCACCGCACCGTTCGTAAAGAACGTCGCCTGTTACAAGGCCGGGCGGACGGTTTTGGAGGACGACTCCGCGCCGTGCGCCGCGAAAGCGGTGCAAAAAGCCGTTAAAAACATCGCGGACAAGGGCGAAACGGCGTCGCTAGCGGATTTTCAGAAGTTGCGCGAACTTTGTCTGTTCAGCGACAAATACTTCGACGGCGGAGTCGTGGGGCGGTCGCAGCAGAAGTGTGACTACGTGGAGGAGGAGCTGAATTATTTCAACCGCGATAACCGCGAGCTCGACGACAGCATTCCGTCGGCTGCCGTCGGTCTGGGCTGGGGAGATGGCAAGAGGAGTGAGCCGTGGGATGCGAAGTACGACATGGACCGTAATCGTTTCTTTGCGGGCATGGACTCCCTGCCCGGTGCGCAATATTGCCTGGGGCCGCGGGACAGAATGTCCAAGGACAGAAACACGCGCTACTGTGCGTGCGGCGGCGATGTAGAGTTGCCCCCCGGCCTGGAGGACGCACTGTCAGAGGACGAATTTAAGGAAGTTGCGGGGGCGCGCGCGGAGGACATTCCGCGCCTGACATGGGACGGCCAGTGGAAAAGCATGTCGGAGCAGGAGCGAGACGATTATTTGATGCTGCGGTCCTACCGAGAACTGGGTGTCAACTGGTGGGGCCCCGGGGAAAAAGTTACTTTTCGAGACTTCAACCCTTGCCCTGCGACTTTTGGGGAGGGTGTTGGCGTGACTGCTGCTTCGAAAAGCACGGCTGACACTGAGGGAAAGGGGCGGAGCGGTAAGAAGCCGAAGGCGATGAAGGAAGAGACTAAGCGGATGCATAAACTCGAGGCCTGGGCCAAACGACTAAAAACTAGGGTAGATACCCACGACGCCTATTCTTTTATTCAGACGACTCCGAAGATGAAACGTTCGCCGGCACCACCGAAGGCGACGCGATCGCAAAAAAAGAAGGCTGCGAACGCTAAGTCAGCGCCGAAAGCGGGCTCGAAGAGGGCGGCGTCCGGCAAACGAACGCCAAAGGGTTCACCGGCGCCGCAGAGGGCCACACGTGGGCAAAAGGCGACGGCTGCCGACGCTAAGTCGCGGCCGAAGGCTAGCGCGAAAGGGAACAAAGGGTCGGCGTCTGGCAAAGTGCCAAAGGGTTTCGAGAAGTTTTACGAAACGCGGCTCGAGCTGCCCGGAAAAGCGGACCAGGGCGACTGGACGAAGGCGGTTTACGAGTACTACGGTCCGCTCGTGACGAAGATCGTGGAGATGGACCACAACAACGACTTGTCGCAGGTGGCCTTCTACGGCTCCTCCGAGGGGGGCGCCATGATGTTCGAGCTGCCGCTGTACCTGATGCACCAGCGGATCCTCGCCGAGCTGAAGAGGCACGCAAAGAGGGGCGTCCGCACGGTGGAGCAGCTGGTGCAAAAGGTGCTCACTACGGCGGAGAAGCGGCGGCCGTTTTGCGTGGGCGGTGTTTGGGGCGCGGCCGTTTTCGCCCGGCCCGAGAGCATCCAGGGCCGGGCCAACGCGAAAAGGCTGCGCGAAACGGCCCAGGTCTGCGGCGACATGACGACCTGGAGCAGCGGACTGCACACCATGGACCAGCACAAGTATTTGAGCGTCTCCGAGACGGTGTTCGACCCGAGGCTCGTGCTCCACCAGCTCTCCAAGATCGCCGCCGCGGGCTACCGCACCGTGGAGGTGTGGGAGCTTCCGGCCGACCACGCCGGCAACGCCGTGTTCTGGAGCCTGCCGCCCGCGCGCCGCGCGCAGCTCGCCGTCAAACTCGACGGGGAAGCGGAGTGCGACGCGGAGAGCACACGCTACAACGGGCTACACCCCTTCAAAGACACAGCGGAGCTGCGGCGGGCAGACGTGGTGGCACTGGCTCTGCCGCACCTGCTCGACGCGGAAATGAACAGCTGCTTCCTCCACCACGACAGCGTCGAGTGGCCGTCGCCGGCGGTGAAGAGGCAGAAATCGCCGGAAGCGCAGAAGCTATGCCTGTCGGACGGGGAAAACAGCGCGGGGTGGAGCCAGCCGGTAGGCGAAGGGCCCGCGGTGGGGGACCTGGACCAGACCGTGGGCGCGTACGCAATCTACGGACGGGCGTTTGGTGAAAAGCCAGCTGCTTCGATCACAACCATGGCCACCCCGGCAGCAGAGGCAGAGGGCCCGGCCACGGAGCACTGGCGCAAGTGGTGGTCGCCGTTCCAGCGCATGATGTATCTGGAGAAGCCGTTATACTACGTGTCCTCGATACGGGAATCCGACTGGGTGGACGAGAGGACGGGCCGTATGAACCCGTTTGCGTTTTCGGGCTGGAAACTGAAGACGCTGTATGAGGTCGCGGGTGAGGAGCACGTCCGCAAAAAGCCGGGATCAACGTTCGGCTTCGGGGTCACACGGTGGGTGTGCCGCTCGTTCGGCAGCTTCCGACTGTGTGCGCGCGGCGACACGTATAGTGATGAAGCGAACAGAATCGGACTGAGAGTGGCGATTCCTAATCCCGGGCCATACGACAAGTTTTTCTTCCACGCCGAGACTGTTATTATAAAGAGAGGTGGTGGGCGGGAACTGGCCGAGGAATGGAAAGAATGGGACAATCTGATGGAAAAAAGCGAGCCCGGTATTTCGAAGGCGCGGGCGCAAACACTGTTCGGAGGCGACACAATGTGCGAGCATGCGCTGCCAGACCCGGCGACCTGGGAGTACTAGCGCCATTTTGGCAGCAGGCGGAGAAGCCGAAAAATGTCAAATGATTTGTCGGCGATCATCAGAGTACCAGGGCACACGCTTTCATACTGCAGGTTCACTATGGGGACCTCGATTCATAGACACAGCTACAAGACACACACATTCAGGTTCGTGAAAAATCCGATAGCCTGAGATTCAGACTCATAGAGACTAGATCTAGAGAAGCACGGAAAAATTACATTAAAGTACTTTGCATTAACTCGTTGATCATTAGCCTAACGTACGCGAGGTTCGGCGCCCGCAATTCCCCAGCGACATAAAGTCTGTCGTCTTTCTCGTTTCCGTCTCTGCTCCGGCTGTCACAATTAAAAATATCCAGGCTCCGTTTAGACAAATCCAGCGACACAACAGCGGAGTTGCAGCGGGAACATCCACATTCGAGACGCGACAGCTTGACATGCAATTGTGATTGCATAGTTCTTGACACGAGATATAGCACCCGCAGATCTACTATTCAGACTGAACTCGAACTGCCGCAGAGGGAGATGCGCGGCGGCCGGTTTTTGACACCGGGAACTGCTGGATATCGTAACTGGTTGCATTTTGTAGACCGAAGCGGTCAGAAAAATAAAACGCGCGTTTGTAGTACTCACTACTGGTTTGCTCACAAGCCGCTTCCGATAGTGTTGTGCTCGTGTGCGTTCCCACATAAGTTGCGCGCCTGAGAACAGAAAAGTGATCGCTACGAGACGAGAGACGACGTAGGACCCTGAAGTACTCACTGTGCTGTCTCGTGACGCCATTTCACTGTCCTTTCTGTTTTTCCAAAATAGATCATCCGAGCCGAGATCTTGCCGAAAATGATTGGATCGGAAATGCAGGGCAAACCAAGATCATATGATCACCCCTAAGGTGCAATCGGTGTTCGTGGCGTTGGTTCTCGCGCTGTGCTGCGTCGAGAACATAAATCTTTCTCACAATATACCAGGCCGTTGCCGACAACTGAAAATGCTGGATGATCATGATATGTGATGTACTCAGTCTCGGCCACACACTATAGTGTTGACGGCATGACGGATGCTGCGATGGAGTCGGTGGCTGCGGAGACGTCCGGCGGCGAGCAACGGACGACGCCCTGGGCCTGCCCAACGTGTAGCGGCGCGGCGCTGTGCGTCACGGGCGTCCGATTTCGGAAAAAGATATGGACCCTGGCGCGGATCCGACCGCGAAAGGACGCGCAGCCACTCGATTTGTGCCTGCGACTCGACAAGAACACGACAGTCCCATGCCTCGAGTTTGTTTTCCTGGAGGCTGCAGGCGCAGACGCGTCGCACCAGGATAAACGCCAGAACCAGGAGCAAGCTGGGGGAGACGTGACCACGGGGGACGAAAAAGGTACGAAGAAGCAGCAGAGTGGCGTCGTTGGCTACCTGCTGTTCGAGGTTGCGGCCCCGACGGAAGAGAAGGCGTTGCGGCTGCTGCTCCGCGGCGTGAAAGTGGAGAGCAGGTTTCGAGAGGCGGGGCTCGGGCGAATTTTTGTCCTTGCCTTCGTGGAGTTCTGCCGGAGGGTGGGAGCTGTGTGCGCGACCAAAAAAATGGACAAACCGTTGCTGAGTTTGCTGCTGCAAAAAAACGGGTTTGCGCCCGTAAAGTCGAGCGTCGCGGTGCGCGTGCTGCCGAGAGAAGTCGGCGAAAAGTGTCGGGCGTGGTGCAGGACTGTGGACGAACAGGACCAGGGGTGCAGCGACAAAACAGTGACGCCACGCTCGCGGTCGCGAGGCGGGTGTGAGGAATCTCTCGAGAGCCACTTTGGTACGCCAATGACCGCAGAACTGCGGGATCAAAGGCTTGGCGAAGAATCTGTCGAGAGCGCCGCAGCGCGGCCGGTCGACTCGGCAATAAAGCCTTTTGGTTCCAAGAAGCAGGCACGCCGGTTGCGAAAAAAGAACGGAGATGCGTATATGGAAAAAAAATATGCGTACGTGGATCAGGAGACGACTTTTCTCTTTTCAGGCAACGACCGCCAGGCGAAATCTGTCTTTGCGTCGAGCTACCTGAAAACACAGAACATAGTGGTGTTCAGCCCAGGCTGGCGTCCGGATTGGCTAACAGACGACGTGGTGGTTGGGGAAAGATACAAACTTGCCCATGTGAACACTGAGTTTTGTGGGCCGAAAGCCAAGAACGCGACGCAGCATGGGGATCTGGCTACAGAAGAAACTGACCAGTTTGCGTGGGAAGAATTTTGCGCAGACTGCTTTCGGACCGAGACCCTGCGCGTTGTACAAGCGTGGCAAGCGAAGACCAATACCTGACGACTCGATACGGACAACATGATATGGAATTTGATGACGACCTTCTGTTTTTTTAGCTGCGAAGCGATCGAAACGAACGATCATGTGCACGTCGAAACTCGGTGATTGGGAAAGCGTGATGTTCTATTTGCTCGTCCGTTCTTGAGCGTCGGGGCGACTCTGCTGCTGGGAAAGTAGTTACTGAGTTGAACTGAAAAGCCATCTCGGGTAGCGACTAGTGAAACACGGTCGAAAAATCTCGTCGTCTATGTCGTAGCTACTTGAGGATGAGGCGTCCAGGAGCTCTTTTTTTTTAGCAATTTTGCTTTCCGAGCTCCTACTCGACGAAATAGCGAAAGAGAAGCCATCCCTGATCTTTGGACGCGAAGTCGCAAAATGTCGCTTTGCGGATTGTCTAAATCCGGAGCGCCTTTCCGTTTTCCGAAGCGTGTGTTTCTGATTTTGTTGTCCACCGTCGGTTTTGCTGCAGTTGTTTACCGCCTCTCCGATCCCGTGGTCACTTTCCTAACCGCTCCTCTCGAATCCAGCAGCCGCACCACGCCACTGGACGAGCACGCATTCGAGTTTCGCGTCCCGGTACAAAAGCGGGTCCGGAAGATAACACCCGAGAACCAGCTGCGCAGTAGCAAGGCCAGAACCACCTTTCGCCGCTTCTACGTGCCTCGACACGGCTACGATGCGGCGACCGCGGCGTCAACTTCGGTCTGGACGGCGCAGGGATCAAAGGCGTTCCACAGCACGAGAAAGTTTTTCGCCCAAGTCGTGCCCGACCTGCACGCCCCTGACGGCGAAAACACGGCACCGCGGGCCGATATCTTCGCCGAGATCGACATCCCACTGATAAACCCCGGGCGCCAGGATGTCGAGTACTTCGGGCCGGTTCAGATCGGTACGCCGCCCCAGAACTTCACCGTCATCTTCGACACGGGCAGCTCCAACCTGTGGATTCCGGATTACTCGTGCCCCCCCGCGGTGTGCGATTCCGACGCGCAAACGCACAGCAAGTACGACAACCGCACCTCCAGTTCCTACGGGTTCCTGGGCGACCCGGAAATCGAGCTCAAGTACGGCACGGGCTCCTGCATCGGCTACTACAGCAACGAAACCACGACGTGGGGCGGCGTGGAACTGCACAGCCAGGGGTTTCTGCGCGTGAAGCAGACAGTAGAGCCGTTTCCGACCGCGCCGTTCGACGGGATCCTGGGGATGGGCTTCGAAAAGCTCGCCTCGCCCGCGGACAACCGGCCCGTGCTGCAGACGTGGCTGGCGCAGCACGGCGCAGAGCTGGAGCAACCGGTGTTCTCGTTCGAGATGACGGACGCAGCGGGGCGGGATCTGGAAGTGGGGCAACTCAGGATTGGAACGGTGCCGATGGAAAGGTAGAAAATTCCCGCGGGCATTTTATTGTTACAGAGAACTGCTTGTGATGAATCACGATCCAGCCTTGAAGACGGTGGTCCCCCAATTCGAAAAAATCGCCCCTCAGGTTTGGCAAGCTCGGCTACAACCAGCTGGATGTGGTGCCCCTGACCACCGCCGACGGGCAGCACGGGTACTTCTACTGGATGCTGCCGCTCGCCGGCTCGAAAATCGGGCAAAAAGACGGGGTCGCGTCGTTGGCAATGGTGGACAGTGGCACGTCGTGTCTGGTCATGCCGGTACAGGACTTCATGAACTTTGTGAGCCATTTCAAGGACCCGCATGAAATCTGCAGCTCGCCGCGCGCACCAAGGATTGAGCTGGCCATGGGCAGCTACAAGTACTTCTGAGTGTGGAAAAAATGTTCTGCTGGGGTTCATCTTTACTGTCCGACATGAAGTGAAGCTAGAGAGTTGAGGACTGCTGCATTGAGACATAAAGAACATTTGTCGTTCCAAAACTCCACCGCAGTTACGTTTTCGACCGGGACGACTACTGCCTTGCCGATGGCACGCCGTGCTTGCAGCCCCAGGACGCGCCGTTCTGGATTCTTGGGGACGTTTTTCACCGCAAGTACTACGTCAGCTACGACTTCAAGAACCGCAAGGTGCTGCTGGCGAAACAGGGCGCGCATTTCCAGCCGAACGTGGTCGCGGTCATCATCGCAATCTCCTTCTACGTTGTGCTGGGAGTGATGTTGGTCATGTTCGTCTACTGGACCCTCGTGTGGATCCGGGGGCGGTTTCGCGCGGCGGGGTTCGGGGCGCGAATGGTGGCGGGCCGGGCCGGGGGAGCCGTGATGCCGGGCGCGACAACGGTTGCGGGAGACCGGGGGACGCCACTCACGCAGATGTAGGCGCTTGGAGACAATAAACCGATGCTGGGACTGATGTTGACTCGGATCCACCCTCGCGGAGCATTGTGTATTTTTAGACCACAATAGCACGCCATAGGAACCGCTTGAGTGCAACTGCAACATCAAAGTGCGGTTGTCATCTTGCTCATCTGGCTTTGTGCTTGGTGAAGAACCATAGTACTGATCGATCGTACTCGCAGCGTACCGGCGTACTGGTTTTCTTCTCTTCCGATGGTCACGATCATCGCCGCCATTCGACCGATGGCGTTGTTTCGATCCGAGAGTAAAGAGAGACCTCGGCCTCGGTATGCCGCGCTCGTGGTGCGTGCCTCGTGCCAAAAACTGTTAAACGGAGATTCGCCTACATCGGTGGTCGCGCATCTTTCTCGCCGTCGATGTGATATTCGTGTGGAAGTATTCGTGAGTTGCTCTTAGCCGCAACGCCACCTCCACTATCGCCAGAAGTCACTAATTGGATCTTTTGGTCGAGGTTGTCCGTCAGTGTGTGTACCTCTAGCAAGGCGTGGTGGTGGTTTTTCTTTAAGATGGGTACGTAGATGAAGTGCACAACTGGACCCGTACGTTTACGTATTTTTTCAGGACTAACTTTTTATCATGGGCATTCATTTTCAGCACAATCACGTGGCACTGGACGACCCGTCTGCAGTGTTGTCGAGCTTCCTGCAGCACCTCAAGGCCGGCCACTACGGGTGCAAAACGGCCGGCCACTACGGGTGCAAAACGGCCGGCCACCACGGGTGCAAAACCGCCTTCGCACCTGAGACACCGGCTGAAACCGCCAGCACAGGAACGCCGCCGCCCCCGAACAAACCACCACCACCGGCGCCCGGGGGAGCAGCACCAGCTGCGGCGCCGGCAGTCGCAAAGCCTGCGAAGAAGAAGAGCACCGCGGTTAGCGACCGGTTTTCCTGGGACACCCCGCCCCTTGAAGCGGCGTTTCTCGGGAAAATCGCGGCCAACCATGCGGAGTTCATCCGACTGCGAAACGCTTTCCTGCGCGACGAGCTGTGGGTGCAGCCGGGCAAGTTGGATCGTTTTCTCAGCCTGCTCGCCGCCGATTTGTCTGACGAGCTGCAGGGAATCGCGAAGGCCTCATCGTCCGCGGCGAGTCGGGGCGCGGACGTGACCGGGACCCTCGGCGACACCCTGGGGAAGCTGTTCTCGACGCAGAAGTCCTCCAGTTTCAAGGCGGAGCTGAACGCCGGCGCGGACGAGGGGCCCATGAAGCAGCAGGGCTTGCTTCTGTCCGCGACCGGTGACCAACTGAAGGACCACTTGATCCACTACTTCCGCGGGGTGCGGACCCTGGACTCCGCTTCCATGGACCGGCAGTACGATCCGCGCGAGAAGCGCGTGTCGGAAAGCGGTTTTCGCGGCTTCTACAAGGTGAACAGCGATCCGGAGCTCGTGAAGAAGCTGGGGCAGGAGATGCTGCTGGGGCGGGACGTGCGCGTGGCGTGGCGGGCGGGGAAGGTGGCGGACGCGATGGACCCCGGGGAAAACGATATCCGCCACGCGCTGGTAGACAAGCGGAAAGCGCTGCGAATGAGGATCTTGACTCTGGACGACGAGGAGCGCGAGCACGTGTTGTCGTACTCGCCGGAGGGATTGGGTGTAGAGGTGGCGGACGCAGACTTGACAGAGGGGGATATCGCGGCTGCGGCGAAGAAGGCGGAGGAAGACAGCGTTGTAGGGACGGGAGCGCTTTCGGGGGAGCGCGGGCCCCGTGCTGGCGTGGTGGATGCTGCGGATGTCGGCGACCCGGTGAGCGACACGTCGGCAGATACACCTGATGGCGGTGGCTCACTCACCGAGCTCGAGGAGCGCATCGCGAAAAAGAGAAAATCGCTAGAGGTGCAGCACCGAGGCCTGGACTTCGCCGAGGTCGCAGAGCGCGTGGACGCGGGAGAAGATGCAAAAGTCGCGCCCGGCACCGAATCCGAAGGGAACTCCTCCACCCCGCGGCCGGAGTGGCTGCACGACGCGCGGTTGTATGGAAGACTGGGCAGAAGAACGTTCTCGCTCGACTCGCGCGCGTTTGCGGGCGCGAGAGACTTGCTGCGTCCGCCGATGATAATGCAGGATGGAACGAAAGCAGGGAACGGAGCTTCGAACGCGGAGCAACCACAGGAAGCACCACAAGCGGACTACAGTTTCCACGCGAAACTGGCGAGCAACAGCAGGTCGCACGCGGAGATTGTCTTCCCCCCCTTCGCTATCAACCGCGCGATCGATGAAACGGTGATGAAGATGGCGGTCCGCGACAACTTCACCGGCAACCGCATTGCCAGACCGGAGGTGACGCGGGCGAAGGCGGAGAAGTGGCCGGTACGGTGGAACTCCGAGGCCGAAAAATCGGGAACAGGAGGCCATGTGGCGGCCGCAGCTGGGTTTTTCGAAGTGGGCAAGGGGAAAGACCGAGGTCTGGGAGCCGGTGGTCGGGCGCGCGCCGGGGTGCCAATCGGAAAGAAACCGAGAGCGGCACGACCGTCGTCCGTCGCGACTTCCGTGCTGCACCCCATCGGGGAAAGTGTCGCAGTGGTGCAGCATAAGCGGGGGCTCCCTCGCACTGCAAAGGGACCTCAGCAACGCCCTGCCGACGAGCTGAAAATTCCCGCCGCCTCCTCGCAAACCAAACGCCGGCCGCGCATTGCCGATCGCGCGCGGCGCACCCCCTTTGGCCGCGCGCGTCCTCTCGTGTCTGTTTTCGCCGAAATGCCAGGCGAGGAGAATCCTGAGCAGGAGGATGCGAGGCCGCTCGCGTGCTCCGTGCTGGAAAAGGTCGAGTACCGCTTTCCCGGCACCGACCCCATCCAGGAGGTCGCCATCCGGGACACGGACGATCTTCCACGTCAGCGCGCGGAGCGCTGTGCGGAGGCGTGTGCAGATACGGAAAACTGCCAGTCGTTCGTCTTCCACAACACCCTCGACTACGTGATCAACCCGAAGACCAAAAAACCGATGGACCCCCCCTACAAGAACTGCCTCATGTACGACAAGCCGCCGCCGAACCCCGGCGTGACCTGCGGCCGCGGGGGCAAGATCTGCTCGCGCGCCGACGCCGACAAGGCGACCTTCACCGCGCCGTTTCAGGTGGATGGCGCGGTCGGCCCGGTCCCGGACGGACGGCCCGCCTACTACACCGACGACCCCAAGAACCCCAAGCACATCCCCAAGCGGGTGCCGGGCTTCGATAATTTGGGCATCTCCTCCGGGCCGCAGGTCGGGTCGCGCGTGTGCAACGGGCGCGCGGGGGTGGACGGGTCGGCGCTGCAGCTGCCGAACCTGAAGGACACGGGCATCGTGCGGTCGCGCAAGTGCGACCCGCATGCGGACGTGTTCACGAGAAAACACCCGAACACGGTGTGCAAGTTTGCGCCGCACCAGTCGGTGTTCCCGCACGCGTACGACGCCAGCGAGGACCAGTTGCTCGCCGATCCAAAAAGGGCGGAGGAGATCATGACCACCGCGATCCGGCCGACTTTGTCCACGTACGACATCTGGAAGCGCACGCCGCTCATCCCGAGCGGGTACGGGGACGGCTTCTTGGACACGTCCGACCGGAACTTGGACGTGGCGGTCGCGCCAGCTGGGGCGCTGGGGGGCGGAGGTGGTGGTGCTGCGGGAAAGGCGGAGGCGGGAAATTCTTCGGCCGAAGCGGCTGCGTCGCCGGAAAATAAGACTCCCACGCATCTCTTTCAGATCCACCACATGCGCGCGCGGGCGAGAGCTGGGGGAAAGCATAGTGGATCCGGCCCGTACGACGAAGAGCGGCTGCTGCTTGTGCGCGAGCCGGAGGTCGGCGCCAACGTGTACCTGCACGCACAGGATCTGGAGAACAACGTGCTGTACACCTTGGGGAAAACGGTGTGGAGCCCCGAGATCGCGAAAGCCGCCGTCGAGGGTCCGGCCGCCGAAAAGTTCTTCAGCGTGTACCGGACGCAGTCGCTGCCGGGCAGGAGTGCTTTTGCGAAGATTTTCGGGCAGGCGCTGATCACCGAGCGCGACGAAAACAGCGTGCGGGAAACGTCCCCGTCGCTCGCGGGCGCGGTTTTCGACAAGACCGAGTTCTGCGACGCGCGGGTGGCGCTGGGTGAGGGAAAAGTGTGCGCACGGGACCTGCACATGCTACAGCTGTACCAGCCACCGCGCGCGGACGACACGCACCTGCTGGACAGGGCAATCGTGGACAGGCTTGCGCAGGGAATGAAGCGCTACATGCTGACCGACTGGGAACCGAAGCCGAAAAAGCAAGAAGGCGAGCCCCCTGCGGAAGGTGACGAACAAGGAGGGGATGTTGAGCAAAAAGTCGGTGAAGTAACGCCCGAGGAGGGCGGAGAAGAAGAAGGGACGTCGGTAGACGAGGCGTCGGTAGAAGACGAGGCTTCGACGGCGAAAAAGGAGCGCAAGAAGCCGAAAACGGACTTGAGCTCCGACGAGAACCTCCCGCTGCTCGAGAAGCTGAAACCCGTTGAACTGGAGGAATTCATCTACAAACAGCTTCCGAAGCCCGAGAAATTTCTGACAACCTCCAAGACAACGGAGGGAGCCGAGGGTAGCGTTAAGAAGCCGCTCGTGCACGACGACCTGCTCACTCTGATGCGGACCGACGCCGAAATGCTCCGTCGTGCGCTGCTGCCGTTGACCCAAAAAATGTTTCGGGTCGGGAAGGCCGACCCGCACACGGGCAGGCCTACGGAGGTCGACCTGCAGAAGGCGTTCTTCGGCTTTCTGCGCAAGTCGCCTGAAAAAGGAGGTCTGGCCCTGAAAAAAACCGATAAGATCGCGGCGAAAACGGCCCTGGACTTCCGCAACGGGGACGTCCGGCGCGGGCTCACCGGCTTCGAGGTGAACACCGAGGTCCGCAAGCAGAAGTTTTCGTGGCGCGACCTCGCGCTGCTGAGCCCGACCGCGTCGAAGTACGTCGCGACGGTGGAGGAGGCGAGCAGCGGGGCGCTGAAGCAGATTCTTTCGCAGGGGAACTTCAGCCCCCTGGACGTCCAGCAGTACCTTACGCTGCGTCCCAAAATCGACACGGCCGCGCGGCACCTGCAGGAGATCTACCTGGAACGGATGCGGTATCTGCGGTGGCGCGAAGACAAAACGGTTCAGGTTCTGCTCAACGGCCAAAGCGAAGAGTTCGCACGGACCCAGTTCACGGAGCGGGTGATCGACGCGTCGGCGCCCGAACCAGTACTAGAATCGGCGTGGCGCGCGTGGGTGAAGAAAGTCTCCGCGACCGGAGGCTTCAACGGGTCGTTGGAAGCGAACCAGGCTCCGAACTTTCTCCTCGCCGAGTACGACAAACTGCGGCAAGCGCTGGTCGCCGCATTTGCCCCGGATCATGCAACGTCGTCTGCAACAGGAATCAGCCTCCCGAGAGTGCTGAAAAGGAAATTCCACGGGGAGTACGCGAAGAACGAGCAGCAGTTCGACAATTTCCTGGCCCGGGCGTTCGCGAGTTCCCCCGACGTGACGCGGCTGCAGACCGTGCTGCGCCGCGCGCTGAAGACGCACGCGGCGGGAATGACGTACCGGGAGGTCCTGGACGCTTCGTTTGCGAAGTGGCTCGCGAACGAGCGCAAGTTCCTCCTCGAGGAGCAGGCCCTGCTGACACAGAAGCTGCGAAGCCCGCTTCTACAGTACACAGTGGTCGCGCGCGTGAAGGACCCCGAGATACCGGACAGAACTTGCGACGTTGCGGCGCCCCTGGCGCGCGACGGCTACGAGTACGGGGACGAAAGCGGGGCCCTTTTCGGGGGAGAGACGCACTGCGCAAGCCTGGAAGACGAAAAAAGGTGTGAGACGCTGCCGGGCTGCGCCTGGTGGAAAAACAGCGCGGAGATGCGAAGGGGGTACGTCGATCCGAAAGAAGAAAACCCGGAGATAGTGCGGAAGTACTAACTTATTGCTTTGGTAAGTGATTTCATCAGTATCTCCGAGGTGTGGTAGTGCTTCATTTCTCATTTTTGGCTCATCAACAGGATTGCCGCCACGGATGATGCGAGCCTCGGTGTGAAACTTCTACCGGCGCAGAGCGACGAGATCGCAGAACGCGCGAGACCGGTGAACGCGAGGGGGCGTTGCTTCGCAAAGCCGTATCGTGTCCGCCTCCCCTGCAAGCAGCTTCGGTATCGCTCGTGGGGCTGCGACTCGCGCCAAGAGTGTCTAGACCTCTGCGAGCGCGCCGGCGTCGACGACTTTGGGTACCCCCGCTGCGCCGGCTTCATCTTCAACGAGAAGACGCACTTCGGCAGATTGCTTTTGCCTCGCCCGAAAACCTCCAAGATGCGGACCCCTATAAAGCGGATGCGCAACAGCTGCCAGACGTTTCTGCCGACGCACCGGAAGTTCCACTTGGCGGACGGTGTGTTTGCGTACTACCGAAAGGCGTGCGGGCGGCTCCCGAAGAAGGTGCCGCTGCGGCAGGCAAACATGGTGGGCGCGAGGCTGCTGGCGGACTTGAAGGGGAACGTACCGCCCGCGCTGGCCGCATTGGAGCGGGACGCGACCACGGGCGGGGCGGCGTGGAGCAGAAGCGAAGGGAACAAAGTTAAGGGCGGCGTGCGGACGACCGATTTTGCGCTCGCGCACGAACTGGAGAACTCCTTTGGCGGGCCCAAAGCGCGGGACGTTCGACTACTTTTCGCAGAGAAAGAGGGCTCGAATTCGGAAGAGAAGGCCACGAAGCCGCTTCGCACCTTTTCGCAGGCGCAGCGGCGCGCGCTCCGGCTCACGAACGTGTTTGGGCACTTCGACGTCGGGGGCCTCTCCACGATCGTGGGACACGTGAAGCGGGACCTCGAGTTGCTGAACCAGGAGATCCACAACCTTCCGCGCCCGGCCGCCGTGCGCTCCCTGATCGCCAAGTGCAAGGCCGACATGCAGTACGCCGATTTCAACATCGATTCCATGAAGACGCAGAACGGTTTCCGGCACCACCTGTCCGAGGCGAGGAACGGGTTTCTGGGCGCGGAGGGGGGCCGGCGGGAGTTTCTCGCGGACGTGGGGCTGTTGCGGAGCGCGGACAAGATCAAGGAGCTGCGACACCTGCAGGAGGTGCACGACGTGGTCTTCGCGGAACACCTGGGCAGCGGGCGGTTGTGCAACAAGGTGGGCGCCGTGTGGGAAACGGTGCGGCCGGTGACGGTGAAAGCGAGCCCCTGGGACTCGCGCGTCCTGATCGGACACGTCGAAACAGGCGGCGGTGCCGGCGTCGGCGGCACGTTTTCCGTGATTCCGCAGGACCGGCGGGTGCGCGTCATTTCGGTGCTTCCCCACGACGAGTCGCCCAACGGCACGATTTGCGAGGTGCAGGACATTGAGAAACCGGGGCGCCGCGGGTGGGTCGAGGTCTTCGCGCCGATCCAGAATGAAAAAACCATGTCCCTGACCGAACTAGCCGTGACGAAGCAAATGCAGGCGGAAGGGGGGCACTCCACGATGATGAACCGCTGGTCCAAAGAATCCGGGCGGCACGACCTGTGGCCGTTTTCGAAGATCGACAAGATCGCGGACGAACTGGACCCGCTAAAGAAGCCGAGCAACGAAGCGGAAATCAACGCCTACAGGGTGCGAAAGAAGTTCCGTGGCGCGGAACTGCTGGGGAAGCGGCGGACGTACCTGGTGCCGGCGAGTCCGCCGGCAATGGCGCCGAACGCGAACGACGGTCGGGAATACGTGTACCTGCCGGCCGTCATCTCTTCCGGGCGCTTGCGGCCTCCCCTGGTTTCCAGTGGTCTGAGTGTTGCCCCGGGTCCGAGTGTTGCCCCGAATCAAGCAAAAACTCGGAGAACGCTCATGGGAAGGGCTATGGACATGATTACTACGACAATCTTCGGGAAACGCCCCGGAAGTTCTGTCCCCTCGTCGGCTAGTGGAGCTGCATCACCTTCACCGCTACCGGCCGCAACGCAAGGTGGTGCAGAAAGTACTGCTGT